>LRSR01011819.1:0-11559 GCA_001579985.1 Hypsibius dujardini
CAGACAGACAGGGAGACAGAGAAATAGGTCTTTGCCGGCAGATAGACAAACGGTTGGCGAGTGGGACAGTGTTAACATACAATTACAAGCGTCCCTTTCCAATGTCAGCAGACTCTACGTGAGTCATGTTTTGTCCCTTATAACTGTCTTGGTCCGAACCAAAGGTTCCGGATGCAGGAGTGTCATTTTACCATTTCTACTCACCTAATACCAAGAAGGATTGGTCCTTCATTATGCTCAAGTACGCATTGCTCATGAGGCTGCAACTAATCATGCGAGTTAAGTCGTCCGTCCGCAGTTGATGGATCTACTCTGTGAGCGAGAGCATTCAGCAAGAGCAACTTCCGCCCGGAACCTTAATGACAATCATTGTCTCCTCCATCCGTGCATAAGCATTTACATACACTTGTACATAATGCATACATGCATATAGGAGCCACGTCCATCCGCAGTTATGTTACGACTCCCTCCTACGTACCATCCGGTTCCTTCTCCCACCCCCCCCCCATAAGTCCACCGGGGACTCGTATCTTTTTATTCGGATAAAAAACATGTGCCGATATATTGACCCATTCCTAGCATACAGTAATAATTAATAATCAATGCCACCCCACAGGCGCAAATTCCCGATCGTTCGTGCGCGCGGATATGTCTGTCTGTCTGTCTGTCTGTCTGTCTGTCTGTCTGTCTGTCTGTATGTCTGTATGTCTGTATGTCTGTCTGTCTGTCTTTGTATAAACGCATTCGGTCATACTATCGAGAGGGTTGGGACGATTCCCGCGTCGATCAAGGCGGATGGGGAAAAAGTGGTGGGAAAACGATCTACGCATTTATAATGTCCTCGGCGGCGGCGGTGGCGGCGGCGAGCTGAGCTGAGCTTTTCCAGATGGAGGTGCGGCAAAACGACCGCCCACAGCCGGCCGGTGTGTGAGTGTGGGATGAAAACTGTCCTCTGTATACATATTTGCGTCTTTTAAGAGTTAGAGGGAACCAAACGCCGCGCGCGAGCGCATCAATCGATGCGGAAAAGAGGAAGTGGAGGATATGACAAGCGTGCGGCACGAACCCGTCATATAAATGTGTCCACATAGAAAAGCTCTGCTACATCCTCCCCTCTGGATCCCGCCTTCTCCATGGATCGAACAGACATCCAGCCGGATCGAACACACAACCAGCCGGATCGAAATCGAACGACTATGCGCACATTCCGAGACGACATGTCTCAGTGTCTGAATGGAAGTCTATAGCGCAAAAAAAGTCAGAATGACTTGAGCGGGAGGGCGGGAGTGGACGGGGAGACACATATCTCGGGAATACATCACCATTACCACACGGGCGTTCCTCTTTCGGGAAGATGGCTCGGTAATTGTGTCTGCAATGTGTAAGGACCACCTCGGATTGAGTGGAAGAGATCATATGTTCAATTGAACATGTATGATACATTTATACTGTCTAGTGTGTCTCCTACCCGGGATGGGACGATCAAAAGGGCACTTATAATGGATCATCCCGTCAGTATAGACACGTACATGTACTAGAACAGTACGTGTGTCGGCTTAGAAAGCACTTCTTCCGCACTCTGCTGTATGGCACTTTCCGGTCATGATCACCTATTCTAACAGCTCCCTCGCAAGAGATTCGTTTGCCGAGACAAACACAACGGGGCTCTCGGTATGACCTAATCCCCGCCCACTTTGAACGGTCGAACAGGTGTACCGTAATCCCCCGATCTCAAGGGAGAGTTAAGCCCCACCCCCTCCAGTCATCGGTTGACTGTTCAATCGGATTCAATGTGACGTGATTGGTTGAAATTTAAGAGCAACGTGGCACTGATTGATTGATTGATTAAGCGGAATTTCTTGGCGCACACAATGGATCAGTTGATTGATTGATTGTAGGTGAACAATAGCAAACGGTGATGAACAGATAAGATCCGGGTGGATCAAATTAACTGGTAGGGCAAAAAAGTGTCCCTTGAGATTGGGAGATTACGGAACGGTTTCCTGTGCGAGGAATTTTGTTCGAACTGTGTGATGACGTATCATTTAGGGCTTATCTTTGATAGGACTGAGCGTTACTAGTACTTTCCGCCCCTCCCTCTTCATCATGGTCGAGCCGAATCACAGGTTCAACGGGAGCTAAATTGATTAGCTGCAGTATCTACGAGGGACCGCGTTTCCTGGATAAGGACTACCCTACTTAATGACTCTTAACCCAAATAGGAACATTCACTCATTCACTCATGAGATTCGAACGGTCACGTGACTTTATTTCTATCGAACCGTTTGCTCGGAGCCGGCCGTTGCTAGTGCAGAGTTTGAGACAGTCAAGTAGAAACGACACTGTGACGTCCTTCGAACCTCACGACTTTCACCGTGGACGTGTAGTTACCGGGTTCGGGAATGCTTTTGAGACAGACTTAGAAAAAATAATACCAAAAAAATAAATCATTCCGGAAAACAAGAACCTGTTTTGGGCAGCCCGCGACAATAACAAAGCGAACATTTTTTTATGGGACGCGTGCCTTTACGAGAGATACATTTCCCCATAATCTGACACAAATTCGGTAAGATTCTGTCATTAAAATTTTGGAATCGAGATATTCCAATTTTAGCAAATTTGAAGTGGCACCAAGATTGGGGGTGGTCGGAGTTTGAGCCATTTTGGCCAATGCCTGCAGTTGTTTTTTACCACAGCTGACTACACAGTCTTTGTTCAGTCGATCGATTGATTGACTTTAAAATATTTTGGCAATCTGATATTAAATCAATGAATCAAGCAATTCTGCGCGCGTGGGCGTGGCAAAATTTGTCTCAAAAGCATTCCCGAACCCGGTACTACGATCGCACCAAATTTAAATTCAGTGCCGGTATGAGCTCATGCAGCAGTGGGACGACCCAGCAGGGTACTCGCACTGGTACCAGATAAACAATTCATATCGCAGAGAGACCCGAATTCACGCACTCCTAACGTGATAATCAAGTTTCCTTCTTTAGTTTCTCATAGTAAAAAGAGCATCTCAGTCGAGTTTAAAGTGATAGGTATCAGAAACACCGTACCTTGTTATACTCTCGGCTTTTGTTGAGAGATGACAAGAGTTATATATCGTTACTGCTGTTATCCGCAGTGAATCCCAGGGCTCCTACTTGCTACGCATTTTCTGGTCAATTATGTGAATTACCGGTCAGCACTGTTCTATAGCAAAGCAGTTAAAGTTCGACCAGAACGCTAACCGATTTTACCGCACATTGCACGTGCACGTGCGCGTGCGCGTGCGCGTGTACAGGCGCTAAGCGTTCCGGACACATGCACAGCGATGACGAAGGTATCTGCGAGAGAAACCCCCCTCCCCCCCCATCGCTCGCGGCATAGAAAAGAAACCTTCATGTACTATGAGCACGGAACAACGAACGCGTATTATGGCGCTTTTCAACTAAATAATAAGAGAAAAGCGGATGTGACGTTAATTGTTAGCGACCTTCCTGTACGTACGATCACAGACAGACAGACAGACAGACAGACAGACAGACAGACAGCACATCATGATCAATCAAGATTAACATCGGACGAGGGCCCGAAGGACATTTCTCTTCTCCCTACATGTCTGTCTTTGTCTGTGTCTGTGTGTCTGTGTGTCTGTGTCTCTGTGTCTGTGTCTGTGTCTGTGTGTCTGTGTCTGTGTGTCTGTGTCTGTGTCTGTGTTTGTGTGTCTCTGTGTGTCTGTGTGTGTGTGTGTGGCTGTGTCTGGGTGTGGGTGTGTGTGTGTGTATTTGTGTGTGTGACGTATCGACCGGTGGTGGGGCAAAAACCCCGCTTCAGGCCCAGCCTACGTTGCACATATCCTGGGATACTTCGTCCACGTATACGGTACGTGTAGCGCTCGCACTACTCTTAATATTAGGCCTCATGCAGTTACACCTACCGAAAGTACTTTCACCTTTAGAACCCTTCATTCCCGCCTGCTGGCAGTCCAATGTGTGTGACGTGACGTGATTTGTAAAGTTTTATACCCACACTATACAGTATCAGTGTGTATATTTCGGACGGATGAAACCCCGGAAATTCGTGTTAAAATAAAGTGAGGGTTTGCGTACAAAGCAGTGAACACACTACAGACACAGTGACCACACCCGGCTGACCGGTGATTCGACGCGACTCAAGCCTTGGTGGTTCGAATCGAGCGACTGTAGGCCAACCGTCGGGCATTTTAACACACGTGGCCGCAATACTTGCTGGCCAAAGTTCAAGCCGTTTTCTCTCTATCTACCCCGAATAAGACAAATGTGGTTGTGTCGCTTTACAGTACGAGTAGGCGCTAATCCTACGAGGCATTCATAAATTCAGACATCAATACAGAACCGGACAATATTTTGGCCATGCGTAAAGATATCTATCCGAATTTGGATCTGGTGGCAAGTATTTCGGCCATTTGTGTACTCTACAATCGGACTGGCGTATCTCTCACATTCCGCGTCTTTCACGCGCGTCACTACTCACTCGGCCTGCCTGTCTGTCCTGTGTGTGTGTGCCTCTCTCTCTCTCGTCGCTTCTCGCTTCTCTCACACACACGCACACAAGCACAACGCTCCAGCCAGTCGCGCCAGACGCAGTGAAACACATTCAGAATGAGAGGAGGTTCCTTGATTGTGTTCTCCCAGTCATCATCTTCTTCTTCCTCCTCCAGCAGCGGCGTCTGTCCCGCCGCTTCCTCATCTCCTCATTATCATCATCTTCCACGGCTCGCTGCCCATGAAATGGAACGACGGTGTTATAATTGCCAGTCGATTCGACGATTATTTCTCCACTAAAATCATCGTCCCCTTGGAGGAGTGATCTATTTATTTTTACCGGTGAGGTGAGTGTGTGTTTGGTGGAGAGTGGAGAGTGGAAAGTGGAAAGTGGAAAAGCTTTAATTTCAACGCCTGATTCCGATTCGAAAGACGGGAATAAAAATACCGACAAGCGTCTTTCGCGCTTTGACCGTGAAAAAAAACAGCGCCTTCGAACCGTTTTTTTTCTCGGAATCGGATATTGGCGTTTCGTACGATAACTCGCATTCCATTCGATTAAACTTGAGGGCAAATTTTGTTGGTACTCCTTTTTTGCGTTTGTCTTCTTTTGGGGCTGGGATTGATTGAGGAGGCCGGGGTTTACCCTGTCAGTTGCCATGACTCAAGTGAGCAACGAGGGGAGAAGTGTGGCAGCCAAGTTCGGCCAAGATAGGGGCGTTTTGCACGCTTGTCTGGCCGAAGTTGGCTGAAAAATTGCCCACTTTTTTGGGACGTTTGTTTCACGGGATTCCGTCCCCGCCCTCTCTGTGGTTTCATACTCTTCTCTGTTTTACTAGTACACAACTACACACACATGCACTCTTTCCCTTGTTTTACTCATTCCGATTCCTGATAACGCACATACGCACAGACTCGTCGGACTGAGTGAGTGAGCGAGCCATCAAATCGCGCGCTAGTAAAATCTTCCCTTTGTATTGACCCTTCACGGATCTCCATTTTCCACGCGCGAGGAATTTGCCAAGATTCATATTAACGGGACTTTTTTCCGTTAACGGGACTTTTGTAGGAGTCGTCAGAGGAAGTTTGAGGGGAGTTCTTCAACAACCGACAGCGGCTGTCGCGGTTGGCCGGCGGTCACAATCGCAGCGCAATCGGTGTAGGAGTACAGAGGTGAGTAGTCTGCATGAGATTAAGTGGTAACAGATGCGTTTTTCTGATTGTTTTCCGCATCCTGTTGCTTGGAGTGGCTGGTTGACGATTGATTGATTGATTCGTTTGTTTTGACATTGTCTCTGTTCGGTTGATTGATTGATTCGTTTGTTTTGATATTGTCGCAAGTCGGTTGATTGATTGATTGTCCTACTTTCCACTCTTCCCCCGGGGGAAATCAGGGCGCAAGGAGGAAGCGACTCGCTGCTCTCTGTCTGCGGCGTCAGATTTCGTTTAAGCTCACAATTGGTCGATAAATGAGTCTATACAAATTAGTCGATGGAAAAGTGCGTTTGAAGTGAGAAAGACAGGATTTGTTTTTCTGAAAAGCTGTCTTTAGAACGGTAAACCACTTTTGACCATATGGTCGGCGACCTAATTTTCAGAAGAAGACCATTTTCAGTTTTCGACCAAAAAACCACAACAGTTTTGTGTGTTGTGCACTATGCGTTGTGCGTTGCGCACTTTGTGCTGCACCCCGTGCACGGCACATGGGATTGTAATGGTTGATTGGTTGATTGTACCCCAACTTGGAATTGCCCTATCTCCCTCAGTTTTTACTTTCCTGACCTGAATTTTTTTTCAATCGATTCTTCTTGACGTTCTCTAACGATTGGTTATCGCCAAATTCCAAAATTTACCAATAAGCGTTGCGTCTCTCTTGTTTTCAGGGACATCCCCCAATGTTAGTGCAAGAGTGCCGCCGCTTGCATCGCCGTCGTCGTCTGTGGTCGTCGTCGTCGTGGATCGTCCCCGGGGGATCGGCGTAGCCTCCATGTATCATTCCGGCAGTCCCGGGGACCTGGCGCTGGTGGTACTTGCCGTTGTGATTTTCGTCTTTTGGCTCGGCGTCTGGACGCTGCATTGTGTCAGTATTATGTATGGGTGAGTGCACAATCCATGCCGTACACTTTTACTGCGCCGCAAAATACCTCTTAATTCAAGTGTGTGTGTGTGTATACCTGGGCTTTTTTTTACGCCGTCATACTTTTTTCCTCACCACACATTTGCACACACACACACAGACAGGCCTGACATTTTTTATGGATTTTCCGCTGATCGCGGACACGAAGTAAACACATTGAAAAAAATGACTACACACATACAAGAAGCCGCCCCCAAGCCATTGTTTACCCTCCTTGACTCACTGCGGAATTTGTGCGCGTGCCTGTCCGGGGTCCACTGATTCGCTTAAGCGACAGTCCACTGGTTCGCTTTAGCGACAGTCCACACAGACAAGTAACCGACAAAATATTGCAATGCTCTCAAAGCTTCAAGCGTCTATTCTTGCTGAGACTGGGAGAAATCATTTTCGCGGTCACCTTTCAAAACGAACTTTTTGCGTCGCCTCTAACCCTGACCGAATAGCCAGTCAAGACAGGAGAGCCGGGACTACTTGTCATTCAGGCAGACAAATTGATGTCATCAGGGAGATGAAGCATGTTGATAAATAGACAGGTAAAAAGACAGACATACAGATAGGCAGGCAGACAGACAGGCATACATACAGACATACAGACAGATATACAGACAGACAGACAGACAAACAGAAAAACAGACAGTTACACAGATAGGCAGGCTGGCAGACAAACAGACAGACAAACAGAAAAACAGAAAGACAGAAAGGCAGATAGACACAGACAGACAGACTCTCGAATGATGCACCACTTCACGCCGGTTGCCAATCCAGACACTATTGAGCCGCGCACTCTCCGGCTGCCGGTGGCCTGTCACGTTTATTTTCCGTGCCACTGAACTTGGTTGTAAATTCCCCTACACACTACAGTGCTCTCTCGTGCCGGTTCTCTCATCCGATTCCCACTACACACACACAGACAAGGTTATTGCTTACAACCAGACTACTCGCATGGCGAAACTGGATCAGCCGACTAGAGAAAATTACACTCTCATCTAAATCAACGGCGTCTGCGCCCCGATTGGAAAGCTCTCTGGTTCTCATCCTCTGGGGATCTAATAATAATTTTCCTTTCTCGCTCTGTAGGAAGTGGAGACTATATCGGTCGACAACGGTTCAGTTTCACGATGTGCCTGCTGGTAGGATACGGCAGCAGCAGCAGCAAGCTGAGCCTAATCAGTATGTCGCCGTGGCGGTCGCTTGCGATGAGCTTGTTGATTTGGTGGAGGGAGGAGGAGGAAGTGATGTGGCCGCTCTCATCGATGATCCACAACAGGCAGCGTCATCGACAATCATGTCGTCGTCATGGCCATCGAGCAGCACAGTGATTCAAGTGGAGCACGATGGCGATCAGCAAAACATTACACTCTTCAGCGGGGGGCTGCTTCCTGGTGTGTCAGTGCTGAAACCGCTGGTCGGGGTGGATCAGTATCTGATGGCGAATCTGGAGTCTTTCTTCACCATGATCTATCCCAGGGTAAAGACAAACTCTGTAGCCGTCTGGTCTGCCTGCCTGTCTGTCTGTCTGTCTGTCTGTCTGTCTATCTGCCTGCCTGTCTCTCTGTCTGTCTGTCTGTCTGTCTTTGCTACTCCTGATCTCGTGTTTGTGGTGCAAATGGTTACTTGTTTGTCCGCGTTGCCTACTATCCACACAAGTCAGTGTGTGTGATGTTTGTTAATTTTACGGTCACGCGTCCGGTCATACTGGGAAAGAATGGGAATCGGCTCTGCCCGAAGCAGGATATTGAGAATTAACTGCAGTTTCACCCCATTCTTCCCTCCCATTTTTCATTGCAGTTTCAGCTGCTCTTCTGCGTTTCCGACGAGTCGGATCCGGCAATTATGGTCGTCCGGAGTCTGATGAACAAGTACCCGTCCGTGGACGCCAGGATATTTATCGGTAAACTGACAATGCTTAGACAGGCTCTCGTGGCCGGCTGCACGGCACGGATAGTCACTTTTTAAGGACTGGCGTGTGTGTGTGTGTGTATTCTATTTCGGGGTTGCTCTTTCCCTAACTACCATTGTCTGTCGTTCATCCGCAGGGGGCGAGAACGTCGGCGTGAATCCAAAGATTAACAACATGATGCCGGGATATCGTGCCTCTGCTTATGATCTCTTGCTGGTTTCCGACAGCTCCATCATGAGTAAGTTCCTGGTCGGTTCTCGCGTCTTTCTATCGCATATCCGCATCCATTCCACCGTACTCTAGTGTACGGAGTGGAATGGAAGCGTTCCGTAAGGGCGCTCCCACTCCGAGTCGTAACTTGAAGAAAGGGACGTGGGTGATCCGTTTCAGGTGGCAGTGCTACTAAAAAGTGCCTGCTATTCCCGGACGCCTGTCTCTCGAAGCAGTGCTAAACTGTGGGTGGTATGCCTGTGTTCGGTTTAAATGCTTCCGCTTGAATGTGTCAATTGATATTAAAAGGAGCTACACCTTGAGGGTGTTTTTTCTTTCACCGCACACTTGTCAGAATCATGATCAGTTATGCGTGCCGCATCCGTTCCACTTAGCGTAATAATACTAATTTAGTGGCGCAGGAGAGAGGCTTTTTCTCTCCTACACGGTTCGTTGCTTGCTTGCAGTGCGCAAAGACACGCTCTTGGATATGGTCTCAACGATGCTGCTGCCGGATTTGGACCGCGACCAGCCGAAAAGTCGGCTACATCGTGCCTGGGACTTGATCAGGAACCGCGGTCCAACCAACGGCGTCGGCCTGGTCCATCAGATGCCGTTCTCGATGGACCGGGTGGAGTTTGGCTTTCCGGCGTGTCTCGAAAAGGTATGGATGGAGGAAACGGATTCCGCCTCTTCCATTGACTGTTGAACAGACGTGCAGAACTGTCACATTCCAGACAAGTGTGCAGACAGACAGACAGACAAATAGACAAGCATACAAGCGGGAAAATGGATGAAGGGACAGGCAAACACAGATAGACAGTCCGAAAACCTACATTAATGTACGTGCACCGATAACCGTAGGCAGTCAGGCAGGGAGACAGACTGATCCACAGACTGACGGACAGGCGGGCATGTAGGCAGAGAGACAGCCAAATAGACAGACAGAGCGGCAGGCAGGCAGGCAGATAGATAGGGAGAGGGACAAGAGGCAGAGAAACAGGCACACAGACAGACAGGCAGACATTCTGATAGACAGACAGACAAACAGACAAACAGACAGACAGACAGACAGACAGACAGACAGACAGACAGACAGACAGACAGACAGACAGACAGGCAGGCAGGCAGACAGACCTACAGACCGGCTGATAGAATGCAGGCTAAACAATTAAGCTGGAGATTAGTAGAAATAATCTCGAGCCCTTATAAGACCTCGTCATCCCCATTATTACAGGTTTATTTTGGATCAACGCACGCGCGGATTTATCTCGCCGCGGATTTTCTAGGAATTAACTGTCCCACCGGTATGTCGGCGTTGATGCGCAAGAACCTCCTCGACAACAGGGGCGGCATGGCGGCGTTCGGAAAATACCTCGCGGAGGACTACTTTTTTGCCAAAGCCATGACCGACCAGGGCTGGAGGATCTGTATTTCGTCCCAGCCGGCCTGGCAGAATTCGGCCGTATGTCACCTTGCTCATTTTCAGGATCGCCTCGACAGGTACGTCAAACAAATTAAACACCGTGACAAGAACAGGACAGGGCGCTCCCAGCAGTAGTGTGAAGGACTCAGATAAGGACTAGAGCCATAAATACTTTTCCCGCTTGCTTGCTTGGTGCATATATGACTTTCGATTTTTATGGCTAGAGAACGGTTGCGTAACGATCAGTCTCCTCGTCATGCTCGCCGGGTCGTTTAGATGGGTTTTAAGGTTATTGTGGTCAGTCTGTGCAAATGATCAGTTCCTGTCTCTTGATTGAGCGTACTCGACCAAGATACCACTTCGTGCCTGTTTTGTGGTTTTTTTCTGCTTGCCTGTCTATCTGCCTGCCTTGTCTATTTGCCTGCCTGTCGGTCTTTCTACTTGCTTGCCTATCTGCCTGCCTTGTCTATTTGCCTGTCTGTCGGTCTTTCTACTTGCCTATTTCGCTTGCCTGTTTGTCTGTCTGTCTGTCTGACTTACTGTTTTGTGTCTGTCTGTCTTGATCTGTATCTGGCCATCTCAATTGTTGGTACATTCCTGCCTGAATACCATGTGCTGTCTGAACCAGGTACCTTTCTCGGTCTTTCTTGCTTCTTCCTTCTGCAGTCAATCAGACGTTTCTGTCAGACAACGTTTGTGTTTCGGTTTTGTAATCACCCGTTATGACTGACTGTGTTACATTAATCACTGCCATTTCGGACGACCGATTTAGATAGCTGCCCGGAATTGTGCGAGATACTGCCTGTCTCGCTTTTGTCCACCGCCTGTTACAGTTTCCCCCTCTTCCGACCTTTGACGCGCGTCATATTTCTGTCCGATATGATTGTTATTGTGTGTATTCTCTTAACCATTTGCTATCTCTTTTCCATCACAGGTGGGCGAAGCTGCGGTTTGCCATGGTGCCCCTCGCTACCCTGCTGGAGCCACTGCAGGAGTGCGTGCTGCTCGGCGTCATGGCCTCCCTCGCGGTCTCCTTCCTCTTTGGGTTCTCCGCGCTCGGCGTCTTTCTCGTCCACATTATCACTTGGTTCTTGTTGGACTGGACTTTGCTCAAAACAGTACAGGTATGTCTCTCTCTGTCTCTGTCTGTCTGTCTGTCTGTCTCTTTGTCTCTGTCTGTCTCTGTCTCTCTCTCGTTCTCGCAGTGGGTTGACTCAATCGTGGGCGCTCTTGGTCGCTCTGTAATCGGCGGCGGCGGCGGCTCCGGTCGATTACGATTTTATGGCACACTGTGCCGTAGTGATAAGCTCGCCCCTTTCAACTATTAAACAAGAGGAGATCCCATCACTCTCCGGGATGCACTCCTGATTGCTGCAGT
>LRSR01011820.1:0-10428 GCA_001579985.1 Hypsibius dujardini
ACTGCAGGATAATCATGAGTCCGATCAAGACAGGCCGTTCGTTGTTGAAACCGAACGCCTGGTAGATGGCCTTGTTCTGGTAGAGGAATCCGAAGACCGCAAACGACATGAGCAACGACGTCTGCGAGACAAACAAAGCGTATGTTAGTTTCGACAGCTCAATACGAAAACCAAAAGAGCCAGAACATACCATGGCGATGAGAATGTTTTTCCAGTAGTGACCCAAAGCCCAGTGTCCAAGTTCGTGAGACAACACAGCCACGATCTCGTCGTCCGAACAACCCAGCAAAGCCTCCTTTTCCTAAAGGCGATTTTAGGTGAATGAAAAAAGAATAAAGTGCGTAATTCGATCACTTTATATCCAACTTTGTCGGTTTGGACGACTGTATCCCCAAGCACGTCCGGATTTGGCGTTTCCTTTTCCTTGTTTTCCTTTTCCGGGCCGAAGAGCGTGTCAAACAAAACGATCGTCTTTTTGTTGAACATTCCGAAAAAGTAGGCGTTGGCATGGGCCGATCGCTTCGATCCTGTAGCAAGCAACAGTTGAACCAAAAATTGACTACAGGAAGCTTCTCGTAATTATCCAATTATCCAGTTATCCAATTATCCAATTATCCAGTTATCCAGTTATCCAGTTATCCAATTCGATATTTAGGAAAATAATACTAACTCGACTTCTGGACAAATGAGTAAATTGACAGACCGGATTTCGTTATGCGGTGCGGGGGCCTACGCCTGCTTACGTTTCGTACAAGCAAGGCGTCCTTGTAATTACCCTCAACAATGTAAAGTCGATGCAAAGGGAACTTCAACTTCTGTGCCAGTGCCACAATCTGCTCGCGAAGACTTCCTTCCGGCACTGGTTTGTAAGTGTCGAAGATTGGTGCTGAAACAAACAAGAGCGTTATGGTCAACCCGTGACTAGTCACATAGAGGACGCCACTAGTCACATAGAAGACGCCACTAGTCGCATAGAGGACGCCACTAGTCAAAGATCAGGTGTAAGCGACATACCAATGTAGTCCTGGTAAACGAAGGAGATGAACTGCAATATTAGAACCACAGGTTAAAAAATCTCTCGAGACCGGTTATAGTTGAAACACTTACCAAGAAGACCACGACGGAAAATAGCCATGCGTAAAAGAAGGCATAATCTCCTCCAATCTTCAAGGAAAAATGAATTGCAAAGTTAGAATTCTTCCTCGATCGAGTTTGTCCATCAGGTAGGCTGTATCAATCTGATCGGGTCAGCAAGCGTTGTCTGTAACTTGCAGCAGTACCATATACTAACATGAATGACATAGATGAGCAATGGAACGACGACATTGGTGATGATCACGTTAAACACCACGAATTTCTTCACGAGATCCTTGAAGAAGTAGCCGACAGTCTGGAAGTAAAAGAACCGCGTGTTACGCGTTTTGAAACAGCCCAAATAGGAAGCAACTCTACCTGTTTGTTCATTCCGTGACGCTCCTCGATCACAAAGGTTTTGTACAGGGAGAACGGCAGCGAAACGGACGTTTGATAGACCTGTAAAATCGACAAAGGAAAATTTCGAAGGCGCGAAACGAGGCTAAAACAAACGGAAACTTTACCTGAGCTAACAGGAGGAAGACTAGAGTTTGGAAGATCTACAAGCGATGAAAAAAAAAAGAATACGTGCGAAATTCAAGCCGAAAGTACTAAACTACGAGGGAGGGTTCCTGGAATGGGTCACTCTGAAATCACAACTTCAAGACAGGTTTTGGCTATCACCAAGGTCTTAAACGACGGAAAATAATCGATAACCCCGGTGGAACGGGTATCAGATATGAAGAAAAGTTGTGGGAACACGTTTAAAAAACGAAATAATTAGACGATTGGAAAAAGCTCACTATAGAGGGCGCTGACTATGCAGTGCCTCATCTGTTTTCGATCAATTTGCGATAGTGCGCCCCCTGCCACCCGTTGGCCCATTCCAGAGCCCTTCCTCATACCACCGTAGTACAGTGTGTACTGGTTACGAAAAACGGAGACCCTGCCAATACATCAATCAATCGACAAAACTAACCGCAGTCTTCACCGGCAAGCGAATCAAACAATCAATCGACCGAACTAACGGCAGTCTTCACCAGTAAGCGAATCAAACAATCAATCGACCAAACTAAGCGCAGTCTTCACCATCAAGCGAATCAAACAATCAATCGACTCACCTCATGTCCGATTTTATTCCACTCTCCGGGCACTAAGCGATCGCTCACGTTCCAAAGCCACGGTAGTCCGTTGAACAGAAGAATGAGCTGAAACAATGAACCACAAATTTGGAGTTCGATCTCGCATAACACAACAGCGGATATAGAAGGTGCATTCAACACACGTGGCAAAAATCTTGCGCTAACCGAGTTAAGCCATTACACTCGTTCGACGCTTGATTGATTGTTAAGCATAGCCGTGAGTTAAAGTGCTTAATTCGGTCAGCGCAAGGTTTTCGCCACGTTTGTACCGTGAGCTCAATCTGACTGACAGCTCCCATGAAGAATGAGAAAGCAGATTTGTCCAGCGTGTACACCCGGCTCTTCTCAAACTCCTCCTTCGTGATGGACTTCTCCAGACGGACGGGCACTTTTTTTGCATTCTTTTGCGCCAGGTACTGGAAGGCAAAAAGCACACATGGCCAAAATCTTCAACTGATTGAGCTAACTTCCACCAGACCAAACATATGAATAGGAGTTACTCCCACTATCACATTTCTCTCGGTAGGCTTCGAGTTAGCCATGTGTGTACAGCAGCCGGGTTAACGAAGAGCGACAAACTCGTCTCTCACCTCGCGGACAGAGAGGAAAAGATCCCACAGATACACAATCCAGCTGAATGATAGGCAGGCCCAGAATATAAAACGGGGTTCTCCGTAAAACACGGAATGGTGAGCGGCCATTTTAGGGAAGCCTAATTGAGAACAGGCTGGATGACTGAAAACTGAAAAACTTAAATTCCAGTGATGTGGTCTGGCATTCCCAGTTCCCACAGACTGGAAGTGGAACTGTCAGAGTGGCCTACTCTGGAACTGTCAGTCGCACTCGAACTGATAATTTGGAATTTGGAGGTGGAATCACGGTGTAAAAATCAAAATGAAATAGCAACAGAAAGTGGAATTTTGCCTTTCTTAATTCTGCCCTCTTAATTCCTTCTTTAATTCTACTTTCCGTTTCTGTTTGGGGTTTTTTTCGGTTGATTATTTTGATCTGATCCCGCTGATCATGGGGGACTCCAAGGATCGAGGAGCGAAAGGAAAAGCGCCCCGCGCGGGCCAGGTAGGAACGATTCCATTTCGGATCTCGCAAATTTTAAAAAAAAAAATTCAAAAAAACAATTTTTTTTCTGTGCTTTGCGGCCTTCTTATTATTCGGCGTTCCTTTTCGAAGGTTAAAAATAAAACGCCGGCGGAAATTCAAATCACAGCCGAACAGCTGCTGCGCGAAGCCAAGGAGCGGCAGTTAGAAGTTATTGCTCCGGTAAGTTCTTCCAATAAATATTCTTCCAATGTAGACTTGTTGTTAGTTTGCTTTGCATTTCGTTCTGGCGACGTGGGTCTTGAACTTGTTCTAAACTTTAATGCTTGGAATCGATGTTAATATAGCCGCCGAAGCAGAAGATCTCGGATCCGGCGGAATTAGCGGATTTTCAGCTTCGTAAAAGAAAGGTACGAGCGAAATGATTGCGATCTCGAGTATCTCAGTGTGCTGTTGACAGTTTTACTGCTCGCTCTGTGCAGGAATTTGAGGATGGCATCAGGAGAAATCGGAACAACATGGCGACGTGGGTCAAATATGCGCAGTGGGAAGAGAGCCAGAAAGAGATCCAGAGGTGAGTGCGTTTTTCCTCTGATCGATTGCTTGATTGATTGATTAACATCTATTGCTTTACGTACTGGGTAAACTGGTCAATCGATTGCTTGATTGATAACTTTCACCGTAGAGCTAGCGTTTCTTTTCGTTTGATTGATTGATTGATTGTTTGTTCCGGATTGATTTCTTTTCCCTGGTTACATACTCCGTCTCAATGAAAAATTCGCGCTAAATAGTCGATGACGAAAAGCGGCGTTAAGATTAATTTGGGTTATTTTATTGTCTGACTATGACCTGCGTACTCTTTTGCGCTGTTGAGACTTGAGAGTTTATGTCAATAGATGCCGGTCGATTTATGAGCGCGCACTGGATGTGGAGCATCGGAATATTCCCCTGTACCTGAAATACGCGGAAATGGAGATGAGGTAGAGTGGACGCTTTTTGTCTGTCGGGCATTCGGGTTTCCTCACTAGACCTCCCCATCCCGTAGAAACCGTCAAGTGAATCATGCGCGAAACATCTGGGACCGTGCCGTCACCATCATGCCGAGAGCGAATCAGTTTTGGTACAAGTACACGTACATGGAAGAAATGCTGGGAAACATTGCCGGGTGCCGGTAAGATTAATTTCCGTGACTGAAGAAAGTTGAATTGTTTAAAGGAAATGTCGTCTCCGAATGGTAGACAAGTTTTTGAACGGTGGATGGAATGGCAACCACATGAGCAGGCGTGGTTGAGCTACGTCAACCTCGAGATGCGCTACAAGGAGCTGGATAGGGCGCGGGCCGTCTACGAGCGATTCGTCCTCGTTCACCCGGACGTGAAGAACTGGATTCGCTACGCGCGGTTCGAGGAGCAGAACGGCTTCATCAACGGCGCACGGCAAGTCTTCGAGCGGGCCGTGGAGTTTTACGGCGAGGAGCACATGTACGAAGAGCTCTACGTCTCCTTTGCGAGATTCGAAGAACGTCAAAAAGAGGTGAGAATCAATTAATCAATCAATCAATCGGACGCTGTAGTGAAAGGCTTTGTGGTAGTTTGAGCGAGCCAGGACGATCTTCAAGTACGCGATGGATAACGTGCCGAAGGAGACGGCCGCGGAGCTCCTCAAAAGCTACAGTGTCTTTGAGAAGAAGCATGGCTCGCGTGTCGGCATTGAGGATGTCGTGCTGAACAAAAGGAAGCTTCAATATCAAGAGGTAAATCTCCCCCGTCTCCCCAGTGGGAATTTAGTTTTTCCCATCGGTTGTCTTTGAAGGAGTTGAAGGCCGATGCGACCAACTACGACGCCTGGTTCGATTACCTCAAGATCCTTGAGGAGGAAGGTAACCAGGACGCTGTGCGAGAGGGCTACGAGAAGGCGGTCGCCAATGTCCCGCCTGTGGAGGAGAAGCGATACTGGCGCCGGTATATCTACCTCTGGATCAAATACGCCATCTTCGAGGAGCTCGTCGCAGAGAATGCCGACCGGACGCGCCAAGTCTATCGCGCCTGCATCGGCCTGATCCCGCACAAAAAGTTCACATTCGCGAAGGTGTGGCTGCTGTGCGCGCAGTTTGAGGTCCGTCAGAAATGCCTTGGCGATGCTCGCAAACTTTTGGTAAGTACCTCTCATTGTAACTAACATCAGACTGATAAGTTTCAAGCCTGACTTTTTTGACTGACTTTTTGCTGTTGCAGGGCATGGCGATTGGAAAGTGCCCCAAGGACAAAATCTTCCGCGGCTACATTGAGCTGGAAATCCAGCTGCGTGAGTTCGAACGCTGTCGTGTACTATATGAGAAATTTCTGGAGTTCGACCCGGGAAACTGTTCCACCTGGATAAAGGTACGGAGATCTTTGTGCGGTGGCATGGTCAGGTGCACGATAAGTGTTTTCATTGCAGTACGCTGATCTCGAAGGCATCTTGGGCGACGTCGGGCGAGCCAGAGGCATCTACAACCTCGCAATCAACCAACCACGGCTCGACATGCCGGAAATGCTATGGAAGTCCTTCATTGACTTTGAGATCGAGCAGAAAGCATTTGACCGCGTCCGACAGCTGTACGAGCGATTACTCGAGCGCACCAGTCATGTCAAAGTATGTTGGGTGGAATACACTCGGTGTTTTATTCCAGCATTCGAAGTCTCCTTTGGTCAAGCGTAATGGGATTGTTCTTAGGTGTGGGTAAGCTACGCACAGTTTGAAATGTCGCTGGCAGACGAGAACGCCGTCCAACGTGCACGCGTTGTGTTCCGGAAAGCTCTTCGCGCGTTGCAAATTAACAACTCCGAGAAAGAGGAGCGCGTCATACTACTGGAAGCATGGATGGACTTTGAGGTAAGTGCTTTGTTCGATTCTTTGTTCGATTCTTTGTTCCCTTTCGATGCTTTGTTCCCTTTCTATTTGGCTGTCTTTGCCTGCCTTGTCGTTGCTGACTCGTTCGCTTGCCCCCTAAACAGACTGAGCATGGCGATGCTGAGTCCAAGGCCGACGTGCAGAAAGAGATGCCCAAGCGGGTGAAGAAGAGACGACAAATTCAGACGGACGATGGCGTCGAGGCCGGCTGGGAAGAGTACTTCGACTACATCTTCCCCAGCGACGAGGTCGCCCAGCCCAATCTCAAACTTCTCGCCATGGCCAAGCAGTGGAAACTGCAAAAACAGGCCGAACCGGAACCGGAACCGGCACCCACGTCGGGGGAAGACACTGCGCCCTCCACCAGCGTAGCGGATGATAGTGATGCACAACGAGAACGCGAAGACACCGGAAACCAGTCTGAGTGAATTAATTTTTTTCTTCTCTTTGGTGCGATTTCTTTTCACTGTTTTATCATCAGCGTCAGTCTTCAAATAATTCATCCGAATTAATGGGATCTTTGGGCGCCGGCCGAACCGACATCCGATCAACATCACGATCGAGCGGTTTACGCATGTCATAGGCGTCCTCACTCGGCTCGCCGGAATAGTATTCCAGGACGCGGCGATAAATGACGTAGCCCATTTTTTTGTACATGTCCACGGCGGTTTGGTTTGATACTCTCACGTATAAATCACAAAAGTGCCCCTTCCTCCTGAAAATGGCAGAGAGTCTCCGATGAAGAAGACCGAAAAGAAAAAGCATCACGCATGCACTTCCGTACCGGTTGGAGGCTTGCTCGAATCGCTTCATAATGTCCGACGCAATGCCGCACCGACGGTGGAACATATCCACGCTGAGCGCCGTGATGTGGCTGTGCCAGTTGGGGCCGTCGCCCTCGACCTTGCCCATTACTGTATCAGCAGAATCACAAACCAATATTCCAATCCAGTGTTGTTTAAATTTATTTAAACGAAACACCCTCAGGAAATTACGGCTGCTTACTGTAACCGATAATAACGTTGTTCGGATCGACGGCCACCAGAAAGAGATCCGGCCAGGTGACGAGATATTGCAGGTAGAAGCCGGCATTATACTACAGAACAAAAATCAGTCCGCATTCCGCATTCCACATGGCAAAAACCTCAGGTCGACCGGATTAAAGCCAACTTTTTACCGGCGCCCAGCAAAATGGGATGGTCGGAGTTTGAGCCATTTCGGCTAATGCGTACAGCTGTTTTTGACCACGCAGTCGATTGATTGATTGACTTTGAACTATTTTGGAGATCTGGTGTTAAATCAATGAATCAAGCGATGTAAGAAACAGCTGCACGCATTGGCCAACATTGGCTCAAACTCCGACCACCCCATTTTGCTGGGTGCCGGCAAAAAGTTGGCTTTAATTCGGTCGGCCTAAGGTTTTTGCCACGTGTATAAACAACACGTGATTGAAAGGTGAAAGTGGTGGGGAAAGGTGAGGCATTAAGTGGGTACGTACGGTTTCCGTCCAGTAATCCAAATTTCTGCAAAGAAAACGTAAACATCCGTCAATGGACTTGTAGTAATATACTAACTCAGTCCTTGATTGCTTTTCTAACAAACAAAACTGCTTGCGAGATACACTCAATCAAGGAAGGAAGTGCCCAGCTCATCCAACAACAAATCAATCAATCAATCTAACGATTAAGGAAGTGCCCAGCTCGTCCAACAACAAATCAATCAATCAATCTAACGATTAAGGAAGTGCCCAGCTCGTCCAGCAACAAATCAATCAATCAATCAACCGATTAAGGAAGTGCCCAGCTCGTCCAGCAACAAATCAATCAATCAATCAACTGATTAAGGAAGTGCCCAGCTCGTCAAGCAACAAATCAATCAATCAAGAACGATTCCAATGAACAGTTCCATCCGACCGCGGACATTTGATAGCTGACAGCTTACGCTATCATCGTAAGAAAGACGATCATTCGACCTACACGCGAGATATCCCTTTGTTCATGATGTCCGTCGGACGAGCCTCGCGCACGAAGAAGGTCATGTTTGTATAGTTTCGGGATTTTCGCCTTCGACTTGAGTGCACTAGTAGAACCTGAAATTAGAAAAAAACTTTTTCGTACACCGCCGCTGAAGAAGACAGCAAATCCACAAGCTGTGCGTCCCCAAAAAACATGTTTCGAAATTGGAACGCCGAAATTCGAAATCGAAATTCACCGGCCGTCAATCAATCAATCAATTGGACAAGCACAACACAGATAAAAGCCAGAACAAAATCCGTCTCAATCAACGGATCAACCAACAGCACGCGCACATCGATAACATAGACTAATCAATCAATCTAGCGTACTACTATCAGACAAACTATAAACACCGATAAAGAACCTCGTATTCGCAGCGATCCCTCCAGAATCCAAAAAAGTACCACAACCAGTAGATGATGCTGCCGAAATTCATTCCGAAAAATTGTCACTTTGTTTGTTTGGGAAAAAACGGCTCCGACTAACGGAAGGGAAGTTCGCAAAATCCTTCTGCGCATTTTTCTCGGCGAAGATCTCGTGCCAGAAATGTGAACTTACATTCTATCACCGATCTCGGAGGTTCCCAAAAAACAAAATTCCAAAACGTCGCCAATTGCTCTCTCCAAAAATAGGATGTCTTGATTAATCGAAGCAACACATTCGGTGCGGGGTGTGAAAGATCGTAATTACGCCGGCTGAGGAGTAAATTGCACACTTTATTGCTGCAGCGCGCATTCCCTCCGCACACTTTATTGCTGCAGCGCGCATTCCCTCCGCACCACAGATAGTCGCTCGATCATAACTTCGCTCGCTGCGAGCAAGCCGTCTGGCTCGATTAAACGTAAAGCAAGTGATGAGCTGGAGTGACAGGAAAAAAACTCGTGGAACGATTACAACGGTCGGTTTTTACATCTGGGCAGCGCACTCGGCCTGTGTGTGTTAGCTGAGCGCCAATCCATGACAGAGGCGCGTTTAACGGAGGCGGGGCTTAACCGACCGAGGCACTACAGCACTAGCGCATTCGGATTACGGTTGCATCCATATTCCAAGACTGAGGGGCGATTAAATGAGCAATCGGGCAAAACTTCTTGAGAGACTACCGATTTTTGTCCAGATTTGAGTGATGTGGTTCAGGAAAGCAGAAAAGGGGAAGGATTTCTCAGACGGAAAAAGTTTCCGATATGCTCCTGCTGCGAATCTACTCAAACGTTTGACTGCTGGTAATCATTGACTACCACAAGACTACACGTCATATTTGTATTATGTGTCGAACACTGCGACAGTCGACCGGTCAACCGCATCCAGTGTTCTCCAATTCCATTTGGCATTTACCGCCATTCCCTTGCCGTCTTGTCCGCGCACTTAACGGGCCAATTATTTGCTGACATTTTGATTCCCCATTGATAATACTATTGCATAAATAATTCGTTCTATTAGAACAATTCCGTGACTACGTGCTCGCCATGCCTGACAACTGAGAGTGTGAGACACACAGCTCGCCATGCCTAACAACTGGAAGTGTGAGACACACAGCTCGCCATGCCTAACAACTGGGAGTGTGAGACACACAGCTCGCCATGCCTAACAACTGGGAGTGTGAGACACACAGCTCGCCATGCCTGACAAGTGAGAGTGTGAGACACACAGCTCGCCATGCCTGACAACTGAGAGTGTGAGACACACAGCTCGCCATGCCTCACTAGTAAAAGTGTGAGACACACAGCTCGCCATGGCTGACAAGTGAGACACACAAAACAGGACGCCCTAATTTGTTCATACACAAGTGGCAAAATCTAAGCTAACCGAGTTAGGCCATTTAACTCGGTGGGTGTGTATGAACGAGTTAAATGCCCTAACTCTGTTAGCGTAAGGTTCTTGCCAAACGTGAGTTACTGGTCATTCGGCGACGAACTCGACAAACCACCACAACCAAACAATCAATAATCATTTTGCAGGTTTAGTTAAGAACCATTCAACCTCTTGATAATTTCAGGATATTTGAAGGTGAAAAACCACATCAAAGAGAACATAAAACCCGCTGGCCTCGCAAGGTGTTCGTTGAACATCATAGCTCGTGCTTGCTCCAAGGGAATCTCCACCACTTCGATCAGCTCCCCTTCTTTGGCACTACCACCGCCGCGGCCAGGCTCGCGTTGGTCATCAGTGACCTCGAGGAAGTAAACGGTTTGCAAAGCGCCGGCTATACCGACACCACTCCTGCAAAGGGAATACTTCAGTGTGCGTCCATA
>LRSR01011830.1:0-13243 GCA_001579985.1 Hypsibius dujardini
GCCCCGGGACTTACGCCTGGACTTTGAGCATGGCTTTCAAGCCAACTGAAAGATAATGGCAAGCAGAGTCGTCCCCCACGGCCTCCAACGAAGACGACGACGGTGAGGTGCCGCTCAGGAGAAAGGGCGAGCTCCGTTCCGTCGGCGACTTGAAGGAAGACACGGACGAGTCCGACTCGTCCTCACTCACGTCCCCCGAATGCATTTCGCTGAGAGAGATGGATGACCCGTCGGAGGGTGTCTGCACCGGCGATCCGACCAGCCACTCCACCGGCACTTCCGGGAATTCCTCCTCCCGCGGTGCGATCTTAACGGGCTTCTTGTCCGAGGCGTAGAGATGCATCTTTGGACGGGTCGGCGGGGGCGTTCCCATCGCCATAGGATTCTTTGTGTGCAGGACGGCCTCACGGAACCGCGGTGCCGAGGAGCCGGTGCTCTTGTTCTTGCTCGGGGTGCGCAACGGGGAGTGCTGCTGCTGCTGTGCGTTCACAGGGAATACTGGGTAGGATGAGGAGGACGCCTTGGAACGTACAGTGGCGACACCTGGCGGCGGCGCAGACGGCTGCGGCGAGCAGGGATAACTGCGCACATGCGGAAGCAAGTGAACTGCGGGAACGTTCACGGAAAGACTGCCCATACCGCCAACGAAGAAGCCAGAGGAAGGCAAACCGGACGGCGACATGGGGCTGCTGGATGAGCGGTCCCGAGATGGGGCGCTATCAGCTGACTGCTGCTGCTGAGGAGATCCCCACGCGAAGACGGATTGCGGCAATCGGTGCGGTTCCATCTTCTTTCAAGCCCCCAACAAGTAGAATAATAAAGGTAAATGACGATCAACAACGGATTAGAGGAAGATGCGAGAATAAGTAAAAGGGTTAAAAAGCTGAGGGTGCTAATGGACGCCTCCAATGATTCCACTCTTTCGCGAAGTTATCCTGCCGTCCGACTTTACACACAACGATGACGGACGATATGAATCGGTCAGAAAACGATGGTAGCAATGGGGTAGATACAGCGAAGATGGGGAAAAAAATATACGGTGATGAAGGTGATATATTCTACTTCCACGGCGATTTGGACGATCTTCCGTGAGGATAAATAACCCTCCAGACTTCTACGGCAATGCTGTGCGGTGCTAAAAGTTCCCAGACAGCGAGTGGCGGCCGAAGGTAGGCAGGGTTTATGGTGAAAAAACGGTCTGCAACAAGTGGGGGAGATTTCTTCCACCACAGCTAGGTCCACACAGATTTTGATAGTTTCCACTGAAGATGGTCTTCTTTTCACACTTTCGAGGCACTTGAGGATTGTCTGTAATACCACAACATTTCGAGTGATGGCCAAATGGTGACACGACCGAATGGTACGCGTCAAAGGTCATCATGGTAGCCATTTTTTCTCTCCACTCGAGCTTACCTCTCGTGGTTGTCTGCCACACGGAGTGCTCTCGGATGTTATAGATGGTGCGACTTTCGGATTGATGATGACGATGATGTTCTGCCTCCTCGTAGTTGGGATGGAGGTCTCATGTCGCGATGGGACGCGCGAAGATGGATGAGGGAATTTTAAAAGGCGTCCTGGTTGTGGTTTACGTTGAAATGAATTTGCTTTGTTGACTGCAAGCAGGCAAGTCGATCAGCAGGCAGGGCAAAAGCACGTTGTGCGTGTGACGTCAGTGGAAAAAGGCGTGGAAAAAAAAGCTTTGGTCTGCCGGCCAATCACAGAACTGATGAACTGTGAACTCACAGTTCAGTTTAGTTCATTCAATCGCTACGGCCTACGCTAGTGGGCGCCACTGTCGCTGTGCTGGAACCATATGGTGCCTTATTCTAGTGCTGACTTGCTATTGCTGACTTGCTATTGCTGATGATATCAGCTATATCACGGGGTTGTTTCGAGAAAGTTCCCCGCATAGTACTGTGGTTAACTGTTTCAAGAACTTCTCAAGGCCATTTGTGTGCCACGGTTTGTTGACTCGTTAAATTTTAGCCTCTGATTCGGGGGTGTCATTCATACAAAAACGCTTGCTGCACAGATTTTGTAGACAAGCTAAAAAGGGGATGGCTTTGCAATTTTGAAAGACTCCACTCGAATTTCAGCAAACAGACAATTAATAAATTATTCGGCACTGGACAAAATAACTGGCTCATGCACAGGATTCATCGTCAGTTGGTCGTAGTAACTTGGGAAAGAACGGAGATTTTCCCTTCCGATCGGAGGTTTTTTTTTCACAAATACTTCTACATATATCGTGATTTTAAATTAGGGTCTTGGCCTGGAAATCACATCCGCGGTTCCAGAAACAATTATGAAGAAAAAAATTCCCGCACCACTTTGTGCTATGAACCGGGGATTGATTGATTGATTCATTGACAACGTTTCCGAAGTTTCAATTTTTTCATCAAAATCACTGTAAAAAGTTTGATTCCAAGAGTTTTGACACCCCTCCACTTCAAATTCGATTTAAAATCCATTGACATTAGCAGAATCATATTTAGATGTCAGGGGGCGGAGCTATGGGTCATTTCTGCAATGTCACTCCGAAGCCTAGATTGAAACTGGCCCATAGATCCGCCCCCTGGCATTCAAAAAAGATTCTGCTATTGTCAATCAATTCCAAATCGAATTTGGAGTGGATGAGTGTCAAAAATCTTGGAATCAAACGTTTTACAATAGTTTGGATTAAAAAAATTGAAACTTCGGAAACGTCGCTAATCAATCAATCAATCAAGCCCCGGCTCATAGCACAAAGTGGTTCGGGAATTTTTTTCTTCTTAATTTTGTTCTGAAACCGGGGATGTGATTTCCAGTCCAAGACCCTAATTTAAAATAATGATATATGTACAGGTATTTGTGAGAAAAGAACCCACTCCGATTGGGAGGAAAAATCTCCGTCCTATCCCAAATAATGTACACACGTGACAAAAACCTTCCGCTAGCCGAATCGAGCACTTTAACTCGACAGCTGTATATAACAGCCATCCAGTGAGTGTAATGGCCTAACTCGGTCAGCGCAAGGTTTTTGCCACGTGTGTACATACTCTTATTACCTGCTACTGTGCAGTGTGTAGTGTGTACTGTAGTGGCAACCGTACGATTCACTTTGTAATTCGATTATACTCGATTGACTAGTCAACTAAACCAATGCCGATAGGTGGCGTGAATACGCGACTATTCCGAAGCAGTCACCAGAAACTCGCTCCGTCACGGGAATAACGATTAAGTATGGAGATGTTTAATGTTTCTGAGAGCCGATCTACCAATGCATGACGCGGTCATTCCGAATAACCAAGCATGGCACGTGGACAAGCCTACACACGCAGTACAACGGTAGAGAGCAAAAGACAATTCAAGACGGCAAAAAGAAAGGGGGAGATTTACATTCACAACCGCCCCAAAAGATACAAAAACCAACCAATCTCATCCTTACGAGCCCATCCCATCTTCGCTGAGAGAGAGATTAAACTTCACAAAAAGCTAACAACGGCCAAAGGGAGACACGCAGGAACGTCTCGTCGCAAAAACTCAGGAGGCGATGGCAGGCGATGGCATCGCGCACACCTCGGTACGGAAAAAAGGGCCTAAGAAAATAACGGCTTGCTACAGAGCGGGCAACTCATTCGGGTTGAAACCTTCGAAGTACGGGTGCGTCAAGGCTTCAACGGCGAAGATACGGTCAGCAGGGGAGTAGAAGAAACACCGCTAAAAACAGAACAAAGGTGAGCAAGGTCTGAAAAAGAACCACCCAAGACGGCCGAGGGGAAACGACGGTCACTACTTTACAGTAAGCGACACGTAAAAGTTGAATGGAGGGTCCGAGCGATGGGCAAAAGGGGTGGGGCAGGGGGGTTAGTTGAACGCAATCAACTAATCAACCAGTAACTTAAAAACGATTTAAAGTGACCACAAAACAAGCGGTGCAGCTTTGCTGGTTGATTTACTGCTTGTATTTATCTAACCTCCTTGCCCCGCCCCTTTCGCTCATCGCTCGGACCCTCCATTCAACTTTTTCCTGTCGCTTACTGTACTCGTACCTTCAAGAGATCGAACGCATGCTCATCCGTGACCACCATGTCGCCGACTTCTTGGTCGAGAGTATATTCCGACCAGACTGGGCAAGAGGTGAGCCAGTTAGGAAGAGTGGTCACTCCCGGCCATACTTCCTCCGTGGGAGTCGAGAGCACTCTGGAGAAAAACAGGT
Source organism: Hypsibius dujardini (assembly GCA_001579985.1). Lineage (NCBI taxonomy): Eukaryota > Metazoa > Tardigrada > Eutardigrada > Parachela > Hypsibiidae > Hypsibius > Hypsibius dujardini. Next base: position 4,199 of record LRSR01011830.1, read on the forward strand.
GCTGATATAATGTTGATATAAATTGACGGCAAGTCTTTTTAACAATGTGAATGGAAAGCGATCACGTCTGCAGGATATGACTGTCTCGTTTCCTCGTTAGTCGACAGTGGTAACCGATTCCGCCTATTGCGATGGAAAATGAGTGGGCAAACTCACGCGAAGATTTTGAAGCACTGGTCAATTTCGGAGTCTCCCTCGAAAATGGGATTGAGGGTCCACAGCTCGGCGAGGATGCATCCTATACTCCAAATGTCCACACCGAGGCCGTATGAGCTCTCCGACGTCCCCAGGAGAACTTCCGGCGAACGGTACCACAACGTCACAATCTGATGGAAAAGGGGAGGGCAAACAGACCGTCAAACGAATCACTGCTGCTGATCACTCTAGACAGACGGATCAAGTAGGCTGTTACCTCATGAGTTACGGCACGCATGGGCACGGAGAAGGCACGAGCCAAACCGAAATCGGCGATTTTTATGGCGCCGTCTTTGGATACGAGGACGTTCTGCGGTTTCAAGTCCCGATGGATGATGCGTCGACCGTGGCAAAAGTTGATGCCCTCGAAGATCTGATACATGAAGCTCTGAAACAGACGAACAACGACTGTTTCAGGAACAGACCGACCGAGGAACACGAGCATAACGGCAGAAACTTTGCACGAGTACTTGAATGAGATTGCGCGGAACGCACTCCCCCTCCTTTATGGTGTCCATATAGCGGCGCATGTCAAAATCAATGTACTCGAAGACCAGGTACAGCTTGTTGATTTCCATCAGGGATTCGATCAGTCTATAAAACAAAAACACAAAGTAAAAGTCAGAGCTCATTTCTCGCTGCACTTAAGATAAGTTGGTAAAGGAACGGATCACCATGCAAACGTAGCATTTAACGAAAGAGGAAGATGAGCTACGAAAAAGCTCAGACAGAGACATCCATCGACGAGGACCGGTTACGGCAACCAGCCACAAAGTCCCCAGAACGGAGAATGAATGGGAGAAACATAAGCCTTCAAGGACTTCGATTGACTAACCTAACGATGCGATTGTGCTGGACTTCCTTCAGTGCACAGACTTCGCGGAGCGTAGTCGCCGGGATCCCCTGGTCGTCGTTGATGCGGACCTTCTTCAAGGCAACAATCACACCGGTGGTCTTATCGCGTCCCTTATAAACAACTCCGTATGTCCCTGCAACCAGTTGATTCGTGAGAACAGTCGTGACGGACCCAACGACACCACTCCGGAAAACAATCAATCAATCGACCACTCCGGAGAATAATCAATCAATCAACCAACCACTTCCGAGAACAATCAACCAATCAAAGGACAAACCTTCTCCGATCTTCTCAATCTTGGAGTAGTTCTCCATACGACTGGCCCGTTTCTTCGCGAATTCCTTCAAACACACTCGTTCACTGTCTTGCGGAATGACGAAGGCATTCTGCGGTTTTGCCAGACCGAGCGGGGTCGGCTTGAAGACCACTCGCTTGGTGCCGTTGAAGGTGCTGACGGGTTTGGACATTTTTATCCACGTGCAACGCAGGCTGCGTAGATTCGGAACCTTCCCGGTATTTCAAGCGTCTAAAAAGAACAAAGATGCGAAATTATAATCAAGGAAGATATCTACCCGAAAAAGAACTCAAATCGGAAAAAGAAGCGAAAAAACGTTTGAACGGTCAAATAGAAATCAAAATTGTCCCCCGTAGACGAACAGCAATGTGCGAGGCTATTTCAACTTATTCCACACATGAGATAATAATCTCGCCGTTTAATTCCAGCAGCTTTAAAAGTGCAAAACCAATTTCAAATTTCAACTCGAAAAACATCCGATGCAGTCAAAGGTGTTGGAACTGGTGGAGAAGCATTAAAAGATAAAAAGAAAACAGGTCAAATTGATCAGACTTCATGAAGAACAACTGGGTATTCCGATACTCTAATTAGTAAAAAAAATTCATTGTGCTTCAAAGAATTCGGGTCCTCGAAAAATGAAAGTTAACATACGGAAGCCATGCCAGTAAACTTCGGCTTTATTTTAATTTTTAATTTTTAAATAAACAAAAAATGCTCTTAAAATTTAATTAAAGAGTTTCGTTGCACAAAACTTTACTCACCTTTTCTTCCAGCCCTCCCCCTCGATGCAGAGATGAATTTCACGTATAAATGGAATCAAGAATTGTGGATCTGTTGGTGATTTTACGATATTCGGGGAAGGAATTGCGCTGTCTTCCACGCTACAGCAAAAAGTCCTGAGATCTTAACGGTCACGTGGATTTATTTCTACTTGGCAGTTCCAGTTCAGTTCAGTTCAGCAGCGCAATTTCAACGGCAAGGATTGAGACACTGAAGTAGAAAGTGACACTGTGACGTCGTTAAAATCTCAGGTCTTTCATTGTATTTACAAATAAATCGGACCTGTAAAGAAAAACACTAATGATGCACTCACTTTTCACCAGGAAATCCCTCTCTAGTAGTTACCTGCAGGACATACGTTTTTCAGCGATGAAGCAAGATTTCGGTGCAGCAGGGGACCGGCAAAAACGTCCAGAAAGTAAGGAAAATGCGTGTGTGATTCTCCAACTGACAAGCAAAATGAGCTGTTTTGACGCGGGACCGTTGTTCAAATGTTGTTTGCCTTGTCTCATTTGACAGCGCATTGGCAGGCGTGAACAGAACTGAACTTTAAAACTAAGCGGATACCGGGACGGATCGGGTATTATTCCGCCGAGCGGCATCCGCTCGACGGCAATGTCCCGTTTTTCGTCTGCAAAAAGTACTGATGCCTTTTGAGCAAAAAATTTCTCTCCGGACTAATGATGTGACTCATGTATTGCCGTCAAGTGGTGGATGCTGATTTTCGAAAAGCTTAACATAAGCTGGGGAAGTTAAACAATATTAAAAAAATACTGTGCTTTATTGCACTCTACAGCCGTGGCACAATTTCTCGACGAGAAACGTTAATCGGAACACTTGCTTTTATGCCGGTGTTCCGATTTCGCGATGAGAAACGTTAATCGGAACACTTGCTTTTATGCCGGTGTTCCAATTCGCGATGAGAAATGTTAATCGGAACACATGGTATTATGCCGGTGTTCCGATTTCTCAACGAAAAACGTTAATCGGAACACATGCTTTTATGCCGGTGTTCCGATTAACGGTTTTCATTGAGAAATCGTGCCACAACTGTTTTGTCTGTTCGGTAAGTTCATGCAAAAATAACGATTCAATCGGTGAACAATGGAATTGATTTTATTACTAGTGTTAGAAACTTAAGTCTGGCAATTTGTGAAATCATAAACAAATTTTCCGCTTCTTTTCCTTTCTGATTTTGTCCAGCTCAAATGTCAAAATCTGCGCCGCGCGATGTCGATCTGCATCTGGAGTTCCATTCGCCCCGGTCTCGACTGCGGTGAGTGCGCCGTCGAGGCCATATAATGCAACATTTAAATTGATATCCAGTGGTCCAAGATGAAAGAAGCCGCTCTGCATTTACGCATGTTTACATCATTCGTCGTGATTTGGTAATGATTGATCTGATTTGACAGGGTCGTAGGGCGCAAGATCTCAGCTGGTCGCGAGTACTAGTACCTTCCCTGCGGAGTGATTTCTAAAATAAACTTAAAATAAAATTTTAAATTTAAATTTAAAATTAAGAATAAAATTAAAATTAAAATAAAAACTAAAAATTAAACTAAAAATAGTTATTAAGGATTTTTAGTTAGTTTCTTTTAGTTCTAGTCAAGCAAGGAACCATTGAACTGTTGTACTTTGTATTTGGACAAGTTAGAGAGCTAACGAAATGGCAGACAACAAAATAACAGGCATTAAATTCTCAGACATCGATACAGAGAAGATGAATAAAAGATCAAATACAACTTTCACAAAGACCAGATAGATATACTTACTAGAGCCACAAAGAGACACTACAGACACATAATTCGCTCATTACAATACAATACAGACCATCTTGAGTCTAAAGAATAATGCCTTAAATTTAGGATAATTATTTTGTGGTCGCATCTACAGGCGCAGAAACTGCTCTTTTTTGATGTAGACTGACGTAATGGTTAAATGTTGACGTAATGGTTGGATGTTTACGTAACACTTGAAAGGGCATGCCGCTCGACCAACTGATGACCAGACTGACCAAAGCATATGTACACACATGGCCACAATACTGGGTGACTGGCTCAAACTCGGGCCACAATACTGGGTGACTGGCTCAAACTCGGGCCACAATACTGGGTGACTGGCTCAAACTCGGACCACCCAACTTTGCTTGCGCCAAGTTGAAGAGTGGTTTGAAATCTGCCAACCAGCAATCTGGCCACGAGTGAATTATCCTTGAATCACACAGCGAGCGACAGCTTTTGAGTCTGTGTGTGCACAACACACACAGACCCAACATGTTGCAGTGATTTCAGCGGCGGCAAAAATCGTGATTAAAGGATAATTGATATCTTTCATGACAATAACATGCATGTAACAAGATTGCGTTGCACCACATACAGTCAATAGTAAGCTGACACACTTTTATAAACAAACACTGCACCGACTGACCAGTCCGTGCAATCGTGTACTCTCTACATGTATGCAAAACTCCACGCAAAATGTGAAATTGCAGACGGCGTTGTGTGTGTGTCAAATCCACACTACCATAGGGCATGTTAAAACACGTGCACTGCACTGGCACACTGCCGCACTGTACTGGCGCACTGTACTGGCGCACTGTACTGGCGCACTGTACTGGCGCACTGTACTATACTGTAATAGAATGGAGAGTGCTCATCCATTCCCACTCAAGGTTTTGGACAACGGTTAGGCATAACTCAAAATAGTTTAGTACAAACGAGAAGAGTCTATCAGTGCAGTGCGCCAGTACAGTGCGCCAGTACAGTGCGCCAGTACAGTGCGCCAGTGCAGTGCGCCAGTGCAGTGCGCCAGTGCAGTGCGCCAGTGCAGTGCGCCAGTGCAGTGCGCCAGTGCAGTGCATGTTTTATAACGTGCCCTACCATAGCACTGCACCATAACTGCACCCACAGGGTCAACAGTACTTACTATGTATAATTCTGTATCAAATATCGCGCCACAATTAAACATCTGACAATCTTTCCAACACATTTCGCTTATAAATGACTCTAGAAAGATTTGAGGAGATTTGAAAAGCAGATGATGTATCTTCTGATGCCAGTTAATGTACATTTACACATTTTCTAACGTCTCCTGCTTAATATTTCAATTCCAGTGCCGTGTGATCCAGACTCCTTAATTAGGGAACGCTTTTCTTTCAGTAATGGCTATATAATTATATAACCATTATTTTCTCTTGTCTCAAGGCAAAATTGTATTTATTGTATATATTTTGCCATATTGTTACAAATCAAATGCGAGGCGGCATATAAAAACTGGCCTTTTTACATTTTTTTCGACCAGAAAGAGCTGATGCAAAATTACCTCGAATGGCCGTTCCAAAGTTTTTGCAAACAAATATGCTAACGAATTACTTTTACATACGTCGTCTCAAATGATAAAAAGTTGACTACTGTATTTAATGAAACCACATTCAGGCAGTATTCGACGCTACTCACACACGGCTGATGCACGAAAGAAGCCTCGCCCCTTGTATGAAAAGGAAACGCCTTTCCCCCTGTGCCGGCGCCTGTGCAAATTGTCTTCTTCAAACTGGCGATACGCAAGGCTGGTCTCGGCTTGCCAAGGCTTGTCTACCATACGACAAGCCGACTTGACAAGATCTCCAACCTGCTAGATACAATTCATTCGCGGCATTTCCACCTGTGACCATTTTCACGTCGTGGGAATTTGTCTCGTATTTTTCCATTTTCAGAGTCGTCAGAAAAAGTTCCTTCGGCACGCTTTTCGCGTTCGAAGTTAATTGAAAAGCAATTGAGCCACAACCAGTGAGGTTGTTATCTATTTATCCGCTGACCATTATGTCTCAACAATCCGTGAATGGGGCATCGGAAAGGCCGATCATATCGCTGCTGTCGAAGAAGCCGGAAATGTTCCTGTCCGGAACGATGAAATTCAACACGGATTCTTCCAGCGGTAGTGGCTGTTCAGAAGGGAGTTCCACGACACCGCAGGCCGACGGCATCCGGGATGCGGTGGCCAAAGTGCTGGAGGGCTACGACTGGAACATGATACCGGTACCGGTCAAACATCCCAATGGGGAGAAACGGATGACCCACGTTAAACGTCCCATGGTAAGACAGTATCTGTAAATCGGTTCTTTTAAAAAACAGACTTTGTTGGAATCGTTTCCATCATAGCGCAATAACACGGTTGTTTCATTTTATCGTGACCTTAATGCAAAAAACTGCAAAGAGTCGGATTCAATGCTTGCCTACACTCACCTGCCTGTATGTCTATGGTGTCCTCCTTTCGGCCCGTCTGCCATGTCTGTTATAGCTTGCTTGTCTTGCCTGCCTGTCCGCTCGTCTGTTTGTCTGTCTGCCTATCTGTCTATCTGATTCTTTGCTTGTCTGCCTGTATGCCTGTCTGTCGGTCTGTTTGTCTGTCTGCCTGTCTGTCTGTCTGTCTGTTTGTCTGTCTGTCTGTCTGTCTGTCTGCCTTTGTGTCTGTTTATGCGTCCGTCTGTCTCTGTGTCTGTCTGTCTGTCTGTCTATATGTTTCTTTCTCCTCTATGACTGTCTGTTTGTCTGTCCAACTGACTGGTAATGTGCCTGTTATACCGTGTATTTTGCGTTATGATCTATCGGTCCATCACTGCTGTTGCTCTTCTTACTGATGACCTTCCCTTTCACAGAACGCCTTCATGGTCTGGGCACAAGCCGCCCGCAAAAAGCTCGCCGATAACCATCCTCACCTCCACAATGCGGAACTGTCAAAAACTTTGGGCAAACTCTGGCGGTAAGTTACTCCCTCTTTGTGTTGATGCTATCCAAAACAGTCAGCTGTATTATTTAGCGACTGGCAGACAACATAAAATTAGACCGTTCAGGTACTGTTAATTACTGCGTGTTTCCAGTAGTCATAATTAATAATTAACACCTTCTTCGTCGGTGTTCTCAAAAGTTCTGGTAGGGGTGATAACTGTTGCGGTTGCTGGAAGGCCTAGGGTAACCTGTTGCCCTCACAGGAAGGACAACCGCCGCGGGCTCGGCCTCTTCCTTTGATGATGGATATCGATTGATGCAACTGCCTATTGTCGAGCGATAATTACAGTATAAGCATGATTACTGTTTAGTGCAATGTACAATAGGCGAACAACCCCGATTGTTGCACTGTTGTTTGTTCTGAATACGTGCGAGAAATAGGTTGAGGCGTGTCACCTGTTTCTGCCGACCTGAAATTATTATTTTTATTATTTTCTTCCGAGACGAAAATCTTCCTAACGCACCAACAACTGTCCGCTTAAATCGCACAAGGGGCGTTATTTATCAAAAAGCTAAATGTGCATGTTTGAGCTCCGCAAACCTGAGAAGGTCATGCAAGAATGACGGACGGACAACCAGACAGACAGACAAACTTTCAGACACATATACATACAGGCAGACAGACAGACAGGCAGACAGACAGACAGACATACAGACACACAGACACACAGACAGACAGACACACAGACACACAGACAGACAGACACACAGACAGACAGACAGACAGACACACAGACAGACAGACAAACAGACAGACAGACAAACAGACAGACAGACAGACAGACAGTAGCCGAAAAATTCATAAAAAACTATAACTAGTAATAGGCAGGCAGACCAAACATCGTTGAATGACTGACTTTTAACGATTGGGAACTATAAAACTGGAATGGTCAAATTTTCATTTTGGTCACTGCCGGCAAAAGTCTTTTCTGTAGAGAATTATATTGACGGTCTGTCGAGCATTACGCCGGAAAATTAAGCCGTAATTTCCCCCCACGAAACATGTGTTGTGGAAATTGATAGCTACTGCTGCGCCTTCCAACTACCGCCTAAAATGTCATATCTCCCAGCTCCGTTTACTGTTTGCATGTTCATTCGTCTGGACTTCAAAAGGCCCGAGAGATGCGTCGCGCCATATGTTGAAACATTTTGCATGACTACTGCCTTCAATTTGACAAATTTTTCAGCAGCCAAACACACCAAGGACTGGTAAAAATACACAAATACAGTGACTTCTGAATAAATATATAGCACGGAAGATAAATCACACTTATTTTGTACATGTCTGAAAAATCCGAAATGTGTGAGTCTGTTACCTGTCTGTCTGTCTGTCCACCAGTCTGCCTGCCCGTAGGTCTGCCTGCCTGCTAAGCTGTCTGTCTGTCTGTCTGTCTGTTTGTCTGTCTGTCTGTCTGTTTGTCTGTCTGTCAGTCTGTTTTTGGAGGTGTCTGCCGCATCATGTCTGTGTCTGTAGCATTATGTTATTTCCTAGATGAGCTGTGTGAAAGGTCAAATCCGAGCATCAGCTCAGCATCTTAGAACGAATTGGAAACTCAAGTGGGAAAGTACACTCCTCTCCATTGATATACATTTATGGCATCGGCGCGTGGCAGGTTTATGTTCTTTAAGAAAACTTGTTGAGAAAATAAACAACTGTTGCCAAACCTGTGCATTATTGTTGACACAAAAGCCCCGAGTGCCGACCGATTGATTTACTTAACTTTTCGCGCAAGCGTCTGATGTCTTGGCCGCGCTCGGTCTTCTCGCCCAATACGCGACGTTACATCTGTTTATTTCTAAAGGGCAGCGGGGTGAAAATTAATAATAAACACCACCGCGACACATATGCAACATGCCCGATTCAGAATAGATCAAACGCGGCGCTGTCAAAGCCCCCACGAGTATCGATCTCCCGTGGATGTCAGAATCCTACGTCCATTTATTACGATCAGTGTAGGCTTGACTTTAAAATGGAAGACGTATTGGGCAGCTCCGTCGTCGCCACTTCCTTTATCGCCAACGGAACGGACACTCTCGTGTGTCTATTATCGCGCCGCTCGCTCGTGTGAGTCGGTGGCCAGCCGCAGTATAGTCGGTCGGAGTCCGACAAGTTTAAAGGCGATCGACCGCCGTCC
>LRSR01011831.1:0-22221 GCA_001579985.1 Hypsibius dujardini
TTCGTTATTGCGTGGATTTCTTCAGGCTGAACAGGTGATATTTCTACCTCAGCGTACTTTTGCGCCGCTTCACTACAAATTTTTTGCAGCAATCAGTTTTTGAAACGCGGCACAATTAGTACTTCTAAAAGTTCTAGAAACATTATTCAAACACCTTTTAGCAAAACAAACGCCCTGAAAATGGGTGCATTGAAACCAGTCTACGTTAAATTAAAATATGTAATAGTAATTGTGGATCCAGAGGAAATAGTCTGGCCGAGGTAGAAGTAGGACGCTCGACAAAAACCAGGCGGGACCGATGGGAGAACCGTTGCAGCATGCAGCTGAGGAGAACGGGAAACGATATGCTACGCTCTGTTAACCACACATTCTAGTATAGACTACGACGGGGAGAGTGTATGCTGTATTGGATTTTCCTCCCCTGAATTGGACTTGCCGACTCGCGCGTTTTATTATTCCCCACGAGAGTCCCTGTCCGCTCCCTAGTCCATCGGAGATCCTTCCTCCTCCTCATTCCAGAGCAACGGAAGGGAACAAGAAACTGAAACGTCAGACACATGGACAGAGTGTACCATGAGAGCGGCAACATAAACAAAGGTCCCAGCTTGATATGCGGCATGCTGTCCATGCAAGACTGTTCAGGCGTACTGACCCCGTCAATAATACCCTCATGTATGAGTATCCCCAAAGCGGAGAGCATTTCAGCATATGCTCTCAAATTAATTTTACTTAATATTCCGCGCTGCGCGAACACAACAGGATATCTTCAATTATGGGTCGAGTGCTATGACAGGTTTCCAAACGAAAGGGCTGACAGTCCTGGACGATGACGAATAGGTAGACAGGCAACTAACAGAAAGACAGGCATGTAGGCAGGGAGTCAGACAAGCAAACAGGCAGGCAGACAGACAAACAGACAGATAGACAGACAGACAGACAGACAGACAGACAGACAGACAGACAGACAGATAAACGGTAGACAGATAGAGGAGAGAGTTAGACAGATACCTTTCAGAAAGACATGCAAGCATGCAGGCAGGCAGACATGCAGAGAGACAGACATACAGTACATTCGATAGTAAGGGCCTCGTTGTCACGCATAATGGGTTGAATGAGGTCCATAATGAGCCTAATGAAGGATCATAGATAAGATGAGTATTTATGTGGCAGGCGTATAAAATGGCGAAAGGATTGACGGGGAAGAATGGGAGCAGGGGCATGTAAGGAGGAAGTAGCCCGAAAGAGCTACTTGGAGAGGCTGTTTAGTTTGGCGCAACAGTAGCCAGAGCTGGTGATGCCGGGATGGGGTGCGCGTAACTGGAGCACCCAAGCACCAATCACGCCGAGTATTATGGGCAAATATTTACTGAATCCTCAAGTGCCAAAGAGCGAAAGACAAACTGTACGCGATGACGGGAGAGAGCTTATCGAACCGCTGCAGAAGTCGGCGACTCCGCGGTCCCGGGGAGGAACTTGAAAGTTTACATTAGGAGCATACAAAAAAAACGTGAACACCATTCGGTTGCAAGTTTACATTATTATGCTTTTCCGACTGACGCTTTCAGCATACAAACAAGATTGACAGCAGGTACCCGACGGTACTCGTGTCATTATATTAGGTGGCGCCCTTATATAAACAAGGCGTTGGCTTTCTTTTCTTGGCTCCAAAAAAACAATACGCTGATATTTTTGAAAACAATAAAACGAGAGATCAAAATCCGATCGCAGAACATAATTACAGCTTTGACAATTATTTTCAAAATGTTGTTCCAGTTCAGTTTATCGACCCAAAATACGCTCGGCAAGTTTCAACTAATGTTTTATACTTTCAGCGTGCCTTCCAACTGACCTGGATGAGAATGTCACTTCATTATTCTACAGCGGCAGTACGCACAAATCTCCACGTCTCAGTATAAACCTGCTCTAAACCTTAGAGCAGTGAATACACCAGAACAGATACAATCTTTTTAATTAAAAATCATTGAGATGAGCAACTGATCAAAATTAGCCAACGCACTCGAACTTCACAATATACCGCAAAAATAAATTATTACTGTAATGTTCTGACTACATGGTGCTGATGCTTAGACCCACCAGTGAATTTGTAGCAAGACAAAATTAACTAGCTCGAATCAATACTACAATCCAGCACTCGGTTCCGGCATGATCAATCGAGCACCAGCAAATTAGTTGTCATCAAGCAATCAAGCACTGGTGCGGTTTAAAATTTATTCACAACTCCGACTCGATTCCCAACTCTTCACCAGTAAACTCGTTCTCATTGAAAAAGCTAATTTCGGTATAATCTCTACCCTCATTTTTACCGACTACTTCATTAGCAATATCACCGCTGATAGTCTTGCAATTAATCAAACCGGTTGTTTTTTATTGGTGCGATGACGTTATAGCACATGTGGTTGGAACTCTACAGTATTGTATATAATTAATTAATCTTTCCATTATTTTAGTTAAATAATCAGTTGAATTATTTAACTATTTATAAGTGCGTATGAAATTCAAAATCTATCATGTAAAATGTGTCACAAAAACGGCTGGATAGCAAAACTTAAAAAGAATTGCGGCAACCTATAAAAATTCACGCAAAATTAATCGGACTAAGCATTTACAAAAACATTCAACGCAGACGAGATGTTTTGCTGGAGGTCCCCATCTCTAACCTCGGATTATCGCGAGAAATCCCAATTCAACATACTCACTCGGTTCGCCCCTAAATATCCTCTCGACTTGACCCAAAAAACTCAAGCTGTGGCTTGCTGATTTGCAATCCCATACCACATGCAGTCGTAATCGTAAAGGGATACCGCGAACCGAGGCCACAACTTACCGCAAGACAGCCTGACGCTCGCGTAAATCCTTCCTCCACTCGTTCAAAATCAATAAATAAACACACGCTTCAAAGGGTCCATCAAATGCAGGGAGAAGAGAGCAAAAAAAAGATTCCAAACGTCCCTGGGAGTGAAACCACCCCAGCCGGAAGAATCAATTCGGTTAGAGCGCGCGGGGAGGTAAGGTGCAAATTAGGGTTTTATGTTACGCATGGCAGGGCGGGTCCGTGCGTTGTGTTGTGTGTTGTGGGTGTGATGTGTCAGAAAATACAAAGGGAACGCTTTTTGACAGGAGGAGTGAGTGCGAGTGCAATGCGCGCGTGTATTTTGTGAGTGGGGACGTCTAACTGGCTAATTATGAAGTTAGCACGGCTGGAACTGCCACTGCAGTGCAGACACACGTCTAAAAGTTCCTTCCTCTCCCGATTTTTGGGGTCCACATATGTGTTGTACTAAGTACAATACAGTATGCAGCTGCATACAAGTATACAGTCAGGGGCAAACTGTAAGCAGAACTTTACAGTCAGGGGCAACTGTAAGCAGGACTTTACAGTCAGTGTATTTTATTCCGCTCTGGACTAGCAGAAGAGGGCGTTTTGTCTGATCCCTCAGTCGCTATGTTTGCCTTTTCAGTGTGAATGCATATTCTGTGGCACATACGTTGTTGCACTACTGTGTGAGTGACGTGTACACAAAGTACACAAGAAGTGTGTTGCATTATTAGGATGGGTTGGAATGAAGGATGGGGATAGGCGCACTGCTTTGGCCACATGTCCCTCTCCCATTCCCCTTTTTATCCCCTCCACCTTATCTACTTTTTCATCTTGGCCAATGTCCAAACCTGGGAGTTTTTACAATAAAAAACTGAGGAACAATTGGGCCTTCCAAAATGATCAAATGTGTTTTGATGACTCAAAGAGACATTGGTCAGCAGTCGTAAAAGCAACAAAGAACAAAAGATCGACGGCAGCGGACTTAAATGTTGGGTTCAGAGCTATCGGTTATCAATTCAGCAAAAAGCACATAAACTCAAAAGTTACAGAATCGGATTGGGAACAAACATATCAGTAATAAATTTTGATTAGAAAAACATGTAGAAGCGCAAAACAGAACTTTTTGTTGGACGAAAAATGTTGCTGCAACAAATTTTTGGAAGTGGAAAACTGATCCTGTTTTATTATGTGAAAGTGAATTTACTATCAATTATTTGTCGGTTTTCTATGTAAATTTTGAGCTGTTAATTAACTTCCTTTTCCAAAAAGCGTCTCAAAACATCATTCCTCGACATAAAGCCGAAACGCGTTTAAGAAACCACTTCATTTTTTCGGGACATTTGTTAAACATGCACTCTTTATCTATTTTGAATAAAAATTTATTTACTTTTTTGCAGTATTCGAAAAAGCAAAAGTTATTTCAAGTCGTTCGCTCGCCTTGTTTCGGCTCCTCAATTTTTTTAGCAAAAGGCTGCTCCAGCTCAGATCATTGAGAATTGGAAATCACAATTTGGAATCCACATATTGCCCATGTTTTAATGAGAAACATTCAAATATGAAGTTTATTTATATCCAAACGAATTTGAGCGTACTTGAATACGTATTTATTGTTTGCATTGTAGAAACTTGGCTTAATGGAAAAGGTCCTAATCAATATTGATCTTTGGCAACATTCATATAAGTATACTATTTATTCTCGAAAGCTAACGCATGCAATAAAGTGCTAGAAAATGGATTACTACATTTGTAGTACAAAATATTTTTTCTTAGTTTTAGGTGGCCTTTTTAGTTAGATTTGTACGTTTTAGAAAGTAATGAAAACTCAAGTAAATTCTCATAGATCATACTCAGGGGATATGAAATTGCCAAAATCGAAATATAATTTTTAAAAGATTTAAAATATAATTAACAATTACATCTGATATACGTCAGGCAGAACCGTTCAAGCAAAACGAAGGTGACCTCATGTCAAAGAGACAAGTTATCGTTAGCCTAGAGACTCGAATCTAAACCAGATAAATTAAGAAAAATTCAGCAGTTTCCGCATAAAAAATTGGACGATTTTTTCATTCGTTTTTGGGATATGAAAAACCCCATTTTTTGTACTAAATTCTGCCTTAATCAATTGCACTAATTCCCGCCGAATTTAACGCCCCCTCGCCCGACACATAGTTTCATCAAGACGACGAAGATGGTGAATGCTCATAAAGAGCCTGTCTTCCAGCTCCCCAAAGAGATCGACGAGGCGCTTCGGATGTTTGTTCGCAGTTTCATAATGTAAGATTCCCCAGAAAGAATCCGAAAAAACTCGAAAAAAATATAGAGCACAGTTCATCTTTTAGGGATCATATTCCGCAAGATTCTGACACTTTTGTCACCTACGCCGCCAATTATTTCAACGCAAAGAAGCAGACCGAATTCGGCGTACCTTGGCCGTGCGGCGCACCCTTTAAGCGGACCCTCGCGCAGTAGGGACCCAACCGCATCCGCAGGTCCCTATCGAAATCGGCGAAATTTATCCCGGATTTGAGAAAAAAGGTCCACGTACCCGTTGAGCCGATTTTTAAGGCACCGGCACAAACGCTAGAACCAAGAAAGACAAGAGTGCCTTGTCGAATGGATAATGGCTCGGAAACGGGCTCGTCGAGTCCGGTGGTGAAGGGGACGGATCACCATGGGAAGGCGTATTCGTGCTGTTACTGTTCGCAGGGCAAAGGCTACTGTCAGTGCACGAGTAGTGACGACTTTGGGGTCAATCCGTCGTCGTTGGACATGGCGCCGTCGCAGCTGGATGAATGTCATTCTGGGTGGTGGCATACGGTCAAGTCAAAGGTGGACTTGGCGGAGAAGCGCAGGAGGAAGCTGGAAAAGAGGAAGTCTGCACCGGGACGGATCATTCGGTTGTTGGAAACGACGGGGAAGACGGTGGCGGCGCCAGTAGCAACGGATGCGAAAGACCCAGCACCCATTGTCAAGAACGATGATTAAGATTTGTAATTCGAGTCTTGTTAGCAAATGTTGGAAGGTGATGAAATTACCATGGAAATTGATTTGGCTAGCGTTAATTATTCCGTTGATGTACGCAATATAAATTGGCAAAGAGTCAGGCGAAAGATATGTTACTATCTAGTTCTGTCTGTCTGTCTGTCTGTCTGTCTGTCTGTCTGTCTGTCTGTCTGTCTATCTATCTGTCTGTCTGTCTGTTTGTCTATTTGTTTGCCTGTCTGCTTGCCTGCATGTCTGTTTGTCTGTCTGTCTGCGTTCTCGTCTGTTTGTGTCTGTCTATCTGTCTATATATTTACGATGTCATCGCCCCATTGCTGATTTATCAACAAGAGAAGAGGTCCATTATCTCTTATGTGCGAGTATGATTATAATAAAACGTAAGGTCCTGTCTTCTATTTATGGTGGTTGTACTGCAATTCAAAGAGCATAAACCAGTCGGCCATTAGACTTAAATGTCCCTAAAAACTGGCGATACATTTTTTGCCCAACAACATTCAGGGCCCTTCCCACCAACCACATAGAAATGCCCACAAATCCAGTCTGATATATTAAAGAAGCGGTATAAAGTACGGAAGTTGACTGAATTCCCCAACGCAGCTATCTGTATTTATCTGAAGCCTAGGGAATCGAGTGATAAACATTAGCAGCATTTACAGGTACCGCGCAAGGATCAAGGTACGAGATGTCTATGTAAGAACTAATGCCGCACTTAAATATATAAATGAAATAAAACATGTCTAAAACAGATAAAGCAACAACGATAAAGCCTCGCATTTCTTTTCCGCTGTAAACTTCCATTGCAGCTTTACTATTTAGACATTATTAAGACACAGGGGCTACCCGTCCCCTGATTGAAAATTTACTGGCTCACTGACTTTCTGTTTTAAAACCCATGTTTCAAAAAGGAGCAGTTCTTGTTGTAAGAGTTCCGGGTGGTGCTAGATTTCTGTTCTGGAATCGGGAAATTTTTAGAACATCCAAAACTTCTCGATTTCCATGTTTGACCTGCGTTGATTGATTGATGAATCTGTTCCACTTTTGAAAGTAATCGAAAGATAAAATTAAGCCTGATTCCACACAACAGGCAGGAAAGCTATAGGACCGGAGACGGAGACAAAGACAGACAGAGTGAAAAAAGAAACATAAGACAACACTAAATTTATTTAAAACTCCAACATGGCCTTGCAAAGCCAAAATTTCTGCCTTTTGCGAGCGCAGAGCGCGAGCAATAGCTTGTATTTTCTATTGCTGAGACAGGCCTTCACGCGCGATCGTCGTGATCGGTGACGGGCACTCACGGAAACAGCTGACTGTTATTGCTCGCAAATCGCATCGGATGTTGTGGCCACCTGTGTGACATTCCTATTGCATGCTGGGTGCGCATGCTGAATCGTCATAACTCATAAACATCCAACACGACGCATAGCTTGTACGTCGAATTGTACAAGATGACTTTCAGAGTCTAGTCTACAATAGAGAACCCCCGAGGGACCTACCTTCGACTAACGCCGTGTCCTATTTCCTTAATGACCGGACATTTCCTATCGTCGAGTTTGCTAATCGGACATTAACGGGCAACGGCGAAAAGCGGGTACGACGAGAATTGTTTGTCTACTGTCTGTGTGTCTGTGTGTCTGTTTATTTATGGCTGTTTGTCTCTTTGTCTGTCCGTCTGTCGGTTTGTCGGTCTGTTTATCTGCCTGCCTGTCTTCTTGTCTTCCTGCAAGCCCATTTGCCTGTATAGCTTTTTGTCTATCATTACATCATGCTTGTTTTCCAGTCTATTGTCAATTTTCCTGGGGTATGTCAGTCTTTCTAGCTAAAAGAGCTAAGCAGAGCCCCCGCGCTGAGAATCTTACGTTATCCATTTTTGCAGAAAGAAAGTGGACTCGCCGGGAGGACTTCATACTGCAGTTTGAGTTTATGGTCAAGGATGACGCGTCAATCTACTGCTCCGCTCGTTTCGGCAGTTTCGGGTTCCGATGCCATCGTTCGAGAAAGTCCAGATAACTACATCTCCCGTACCTTGAAGGCTACATTACGACCTCCTGCACTGAGCTGGAGCAACTGGCACAGAGAACTCAACTGGCTCAACGTTGGGATTCTCACTTTGATACCGCTATTAGCACTTATTGGAGCCTGCTTCACAAAGCTCCGCTGGGAAACGGCCATTTTCAGCGTCATCTACTATTTCTTCACTGGATTAGGTAAGTGGGAGGAAATGAGCTTACGATGTTAGACGGACCGTGGTCGTCGTTCAGAACCACATTTATTTGTACCTATCTCACAATCTCGAGATGTGCGCTTGGCATGGTGCTTCAGAGTTTCGTGCACTGAAAAAGCATCAGTTAAAATGACGCAGTACTGTTAGATCCATGCATTTGATTATGACAGACGTTCCATGTGACACATGCACAGTAGGCTAACACAGACACAAACACAGCACCGACACAGACAAACACAGATACAGGCTGCAACGCAGACATAAATACAGACGCAGACACAGACACAGACACAGACACAGACACAGACACAGACACAGACACAAATACAGCGACAACAGATGCGATAAGCAGACACAGTCTAGACAATTTGGCCGTCTAATCGAGAACAAACTTCATCTTTATTGGTAGTATTGGTACTCAAATTGTTTACTGTCCTTCCAGAGTACCGCGTGGCTTGATTAATAATGGTGTTTCCGTCTCACACAGGCATCACGGCCGGATACCATCGCCTCTGGTCCCACCGCTCCTACAATGCCTCGAAATCGTTGCAGTACATTCTCGCCGTCGGTGGTGCCGGTGCCGTGGAAGGATCCATCAAATGGTGGTCTCAAGGCCATCGTGCTCACCACCGGTACACAGACACTGACCTTGACCCTTACGGCGCGCACCGTGGCCTCTTTTGGTCCCATATCGGCTGGATGCTGCGGAAACCATCGGGGAAATTGGCAGCTGTAGATGTCAGTGATTTGTCCAAAAACGAGGTCGTCAAATGGCAACATAAGCACTACCTGGCACTGGCATCTACTATGGCGTTCCTCGTGCCCACTGTGATACCATGGCTGTTGTGGGGTGATGCCCAAGGTGGTTATGTGTACGCTGGACTAGTACGCTTGGTGTTTATTCAACACGTAAGCTTATTAAACAACTTTTGTATTAACTTTTACAACTTTTTGTACTTTTGTACAATGCTATTGTCCCTGTTTGTACATATCTGTGCCTGTGTCTGTGTATGTGCCTGTGTCTGAGTCTGTGTCTGTGTTTTTCTGAACATGCATGTATCAATATCGATGATAAAATGTTATCTGATGGTCCCGCTGTTACTTCAGTCCACGTTCTGCGTCAACTCTTTGGCACATTGGCTGGGCGAGACGCCGTTCGACGATAAACACTCACCCCGCGATCACTTCCTCACAGCTCTCGTCACCATCGGTGAGGGCTACCACAACTTTCACCATCAATTTCCGATGGACCACAGGAACGCCATCAAATGGTATCAGTACGACCCTACAAAGTGGTTCATTCGGTGCTGCCAAATGATTGGATTAGCTAGCCATCTCAAGGTGAGTTCGTTGTTACAATAAAGACAAAGACATTATACCGTAGAATTCCGATCAACTGATGCTGATTCTTGGACCCCGCCCCGCCCCCAGTAAATTAGTTCCGACGGGCTGAAAACCCTGAAGTGCCTCAATCAAGTAATCAATCACCCGATTCTCACACAATTTGTAACGAGAATGTAGGCAATCAAGCACGTGCAGTCTTGTGGTCTATTTTTGCAACCAATCAGCTCCAATCTCTTTTGACTGAGCTGATTGAGCAAAAGCACCAGTTAATCAGAATTCTACAGTAGATGTATTAAGTTGTTTCGCATGGTGATAATTGCAACGTGTTGTCTGTAGGTCTTTCCCGAAAACGAAGTACGAAAAGGTCAATTGACCATGCAGCTGCAGCGTCTTCGAGAAACTCAAGACAGTCTGGCATGGCCCACAGACACCAACAATCTTCCAGTTATCTCATGGGAAAGCTGTAAGTCTTCAATCTTGCTAGTTGCAGAGTGTCCATGGGTGTCTTATCCAAAGTCTGCTGCCAGATCTTTGTTTAGTCTCGCATGATGTCGAGCTTCTATGTCTGTGTCTGTGTCTGTGTCTGTGTCTGTGTCTGTGTCTGTGTCTGTGTCTGTGTCTGTGTTTGTGTCTGTGTCTGTGTCTGTGTCTGTATTTGTGTCCATCCATGTCTGTGTTTTTTCTGTTGTTGTGTCTGTACCGTACCTGCATCTACTCAATTTGTCTTGTTAGATGTTTTTCTATTGAGGGCTTTTGGCTGTTGTCTGTCCGCTTATAAAGTCGGCCTTGCCATCTATTTTTTCCAGTTCAAGAGCAATCCGCCGAACATTTCCTCATTCTGATCTCGGGCTTTATCCACGACGTCTCCACATTCCTCGACGTCCATCCTGGTGGCCGTGCTTGGCTTCTCTCATTCGTCGGGAAGGACGCCACGGCTGCCTTCTTCGGGGGTGTCTATGACCACTCAAACGCTGCCCACAATGTAAGTCCGTCAAGTTAATGACAGTGTGTCAGGCTTGCTTCGGCCGCTTTCCATCATTCCAAAGTAATGGAATACTGGATTTAATCTTCTTAGCTCCTTGCCATGAAACGGGTAGGAATACTCCAAGGCGGTCATCCTCATGCCGTTGAGGAGAACTCGGTGCCGCCATCTCAGCGCCTCAAGATAACTCGCTATGACGAACTGTCCAGTACTCGATGAACCGCATACCTTTTTTGTCCAGATTTACAAAATCTTATCCCATTTATTTGATCTTTGTTGTATCTTGGTCATCTCTTTAGTCGTTGTGCCATGAGATTGCCAAAAGCATCAGTAGAGCACATTACGGTGTCCGCCCAATGTTACGGCCTCCACAAAAAGGATTGCCATTAAGGTGGTTGTCTCATTAACGCAATGTGTATTGCAAGAAAACGGTCAACGAATTCTCGACGCACACAAATGTCCTTGATCAGTAACGCCTTTACCTTCCCACCTCAGCATTTGATAGGAAAACTCCCGACTTTTGGCGCAAAACAAAGGACTCGCCGCACCTCACCTGACCTCATGGGCTATAACCCCGCCTTAATATTCTGTGATGAATAGTTTAGACAATAATAAACGCAGCCCAACGTTCGTATTGTAAACATGTAAATGCGAAAATATCTTATCTGCCAATATTTGGTGCCGTAAACAGCTGATAACTCGCGTCAGATGACAGCCGCGTGATTCAATGTCCAGGCACATAAGAGAGGAATAATACATGACGAATATCGACGTGATTTTTGACCTTGCGTGCATCAGCGTATGACACCGCATGAATTTTCCAAGGAGACGCGGAAAAACCCCACCAACTCTACACAGCGCGGAATCACGCGGAACCCAAAATCCTTGTCGAGTGCGAATCGGCGCACCAATCAATCTAACCTATCAGTGATATTATCTACAGTAGAATCTTGAGCCATCCGTGGTGCCTACGTCATCACACAGTAAAGAGCGACTGTTTTGATTGATTGCGAAAACGTGGGAATCACAAGATCGTACCTCTCGATTGATTGATTGTGGAAGCACGTCACAGTTAGTTTTCATCCTTCCTTTCTGCGGTCGATTCATTGATTCGTGCTCGTTTTTTTGCGAGAAACAAGCGCTTGATTGATCGATTGAAGCGTAACACTTGTTATGACCTACCGGGTTTGATTTACTGGGGGATCCAAAAAGTACCACGGGAGGGTCGCGATTCTACATTGATATTACCGATCTCAAAAGTGATACCTTAGTTGGATTATTTTCATTCAGCAAGTATAAATTTCGACAAAAATATAATTGGACGATAAAAAACGCTTTAGTTTTAAAAGAATATAGAATTAAAGCATGATTAGAGATGTTAACGGTTTGGTTCAACCGGTTTTAACTGGTCCGGTTTGCGGTTTACCCGGTTCGGTTCGGAGGTATAAACCGATTCAAGCCAATTTCATTGTTTTTAACCCAAACCAAACAGAACCTGTTGGAACCGGTTTGTAATCTTTATTTAAGTTTTGGATTTTTGCTGGAATTGTTTTTGAAAAAAACAGTAGCCAAACCTGATTTAAACTTGTATTTTGTGCCGGAAAAACAAATAATAAATGCGTTAGGGTCGAGTAGCAATAATTTCTCACACAGTCAGTTACAATCTTTCGGTCCTCATCCCCGAAATTAAGCTCGGGATAGCATTTCCCTGTTCATCTGCAATCGGTTTGAAATCGGTTCAAACCGGTTTGGAATTTAAACCGATAAAATTCAAAACGGTTTGCACGCCAAATCGAACCGAACCTCTCCACACCTCTCCGGTTTCGAACCGTATCAGAACAGACGTTGGAAATTGAATAATCAATATCAAACAACAAACCATGTTTCCTGCTCTATTCCTCACTACCAGGCGATCAAACCTTTTTTGTTATTTATTTGTTTTATTCGGGTATAATAAAATTAGATTACTTTACGATTCTCTTACAATACACAAAACCTTTGCATATTTCGCTGATTAAATCTACTGATTATTTGAACTGCAGATTGGCTGTAGGCCTACTGGCTTTGAAAACTTCATTTCAGAGAATAAATTGAGAGCCACGGTTAAACGGATATTTTGAAACAGAGTAACTGTGATATCTGTTGGTTTCCACGTTCAAGTCAAATTCGAACCTTATTGGTTTATGATTGCACTAGGATTTCAGCTTTAGTTCAATTTGCTTACTAAGTCAGCATTTCCAGACATTATTACTAATCGTTTCTAGCCTCAATCTTTGAACGAGATCGGGAATTGGGTTTGTGCACAGAGATTTGGTGACCGTACCAGTACCGTTTCAGCACAATCCAAAACACTGCAGCAATCGCCAGGAGTACGAGGCAGATGGCGGTGATGATAATACAGTAGTAACGAACTGATCACTGGCTGAGAGCTGATTAAAACGTAACGCTTCTGTGACAGTAAAACAGGAACACCCACTTGTTCGTATAAAAACGGGATAATTGTACCGTTCTTCGTATGCGTTGGTAAATTTACATAATGCAGCTAACTAAATTCTACTTAAAGATGCGTATTTATGAATTCATATTATTTACTAATTAGTTTAAACTGAAGTAAACCTTTTTTAATAACGTCAAAATACATAGCTGTCACAATAAATATTTACAATTGGGGCTTAATATTTATTGTGCGTCGTAGCGTTCGCATTAATTACTATTCCAGTACATGCACTCGTATTCAATAATTGTACCTTAGCATCTAGCCACGAAAAGCTTAAATATTTAGCTAACTTGCGCTGATTATTAAGATAAATGTGTCCTACTCTTTATGTACAGCTCTATATAGAATAGTTATACTTTAATTCCGTTTTCGGCTTGCGTTCCGTAAACGGTCTTTGACTTTTCCGTGGGGGCCGCGTTCAGTAATTCCGAATCTTGTCCAGCCGGAGCAAAGGTCGTTAGAAACAGCACTGAACGAAAGATGTTGCACCCCTGAGAACCTGGGAGGGGAATTATTTCAAACCGTGAAAATAATGCAGTTTCATTAATTAAAGGAAGCGCAAAAAGTAACAGGAAACGTGCTTCATTTCTAGGACTGCTGAAGAATGACGAGGGACCGTAAATGGACTGCTGCGTGTGCTGGATCACCACGAACACCTATTACGGTGTATTGAGTTGGCGAATCAGCCGTTATTAAAATTTGAGAATGCATTGTCACCTACATAACTGCCCGGATGAAAGATGTGCATAGCTGTCAGTCTCTGTATAGGAGAAGCAGTACGTGCTTCAGGGCGAATGTGTAACACCACCGCGTGACCTTTTAAAAAAAGATTGTCTTACCAATAATCGTATAGCACCAAAAGAGTTGACGAGAGCATAAGGAATATTTACTGGACTGGAAAATATTTAGCAAAAAATTGGTTAAAATTCGGGTAAAACCAGGGGCTTGTATAGGGTCCTAACAAGTCGAAACCAGGGTCCTTCCTGATAGAACCAGGGCGTGGGCAAATGGGCATAATACATTTTTTTCCAAATTTCATCCAAAATATGGCCTATGGTCCTTGATTAGTTTGACATTTGTGAGAGTGTGGGAGTCTGATTTCCATGGTCCCCAGAAATTTCAAAACATTTCAGAAATCAACCAGAAATTTAGAACATTTTCAAAAATTATCAGGGATTTCGAAATATTTTGAAAAATTATCCGGGGTTTAAAAAATGATAAGGGATTTCTTTTTTTTTAATTTCAGGTTTTCGTTCAAAGTTGAGGTTTTTCGGGCTCCCTACTGATGATAAGAGGTCTAAATTCTTCAAAAACGGTACAATTTTGATAGAATAATTGATGTTTTGGAGATTAAAATGACATCAGGAGGGGGGGGGGCTTAGAAATCAAACCTCCTCATCTCCAAGTTTTAAGAGGATTAGAGATAAGAAGCCGAATTTCGGGTTCAATTAAAAAAAATGCCTTTTGCCCCTTTCCTACCCCTAGTCCAACCATAAGGGGTCCTGGCTCCGACTTGTATGGATTCCAAACGAAGTTCTGCTGTAAAACACTTTTTTCAGATGTTGCAGTTCTGTTTTTGATGGTCAAAGTCACACGTTTAGGATCAAAAATAAGTAAATAATCTGGAATAATTGAGTTGTGAGATTTGTGGTGAGTGCAAAAGATCTCTTTACCAGCAGATTTATACGTTTAACGGCGGCCATCGAAAAATGTTTTTCACATTTAATAAAGAGATGGGAAAGCTAAAATCTATTCGTGAATAAAAAATTAGTTTCATTTCATCAACCAGCAAAGTCAATTCAGCGTTCTTCCTCAGCGATGTCGTGAAGCCACTAGAAGAAAAAGATATCCCAGGCTCTACCCGCGAGAGGATTATAATGTCATCCCCCACTTTGATAGTTCTCCCAGTCACACGACGCCTGCGGTCTACTCCTACATCATATCGAAAAAGTCAAATACATTGGAAAAAAGGATTGGATGGTCAACAGCCCTGACTTGAGTCCTATAAATTTCGGTTTGAATGGGATTTAAAAAAATCAATTTTAAGAAAAAGCCCTAAGGCATCCCTGTTTTGCAAAGTGCAACGCGCCAGGTCTGGGAAGAATTCTCATTTAGCGTTTGTCGTTATGTTATGAAATCCTGGAGAGAAAGGGTGATTCTAATGCTGGACACAAAGGGCTTTCAGATTGGAAACTCAAAAAATTATATTAAAATACACACAACGGTGAAAAAACTTGTTTGCCCAAACTGGTCCAAGTTTGCTGCCGGCATTTTTACAGATACATATACACACAGACACAGACACTGCGTCGCCAGTCGTCTTAGTGTACCACATCGCCGAGCGTGACGATACGATGTATACGAAGTCGGTATTTGAGGGTGATCTTTTCACACACGCGATACATGAATTGCGGCCTCGGAACGTCCTCCGGCCTCCTTTCGAAATGAGCGTAGGATCTTTCCTGAACCCACACTCTCGGAATTATTAATTGTCGGATTTACGAGATTATTTTTCAAGTCTTCGGCTAGCAGAAAATGGAGTCCGTTTTCGAGAGATTGTTGACGGGATTTCAAACGTCTGAAAATGGGACATGATATCGTTTATCATATATTTTAGGTATGATCGCCCGTGTGGTGGTATATGGTGACATCATACATCATAATTATCAGGGACAAGATGACGACGACCGCAACAAGCCCAACGACTGTGGCTACACCAGCCTCGGTGGCCGACGTAATTCCTGAAAATCGTGAATTCTGTCAAGTCAAGACCCTTTACTGGCTTTAATGCAATCGATCAGACATCTCATATCCTTATTTTCACCACCAGCGAAAGAAACCCGAATTAACACGTTGTGGAATAAGACAAGCCGCGTACAGATCTGTTTACGAAGGAAAAATTACATATTTTAATATCGTTTCTGTTTAGTACTGTACTGGAATGAAGGTTTAAATTGACGTTCACGGAAAACGTGTTATCGTACATTACGGTAAATATGATTTATTTCGAAAGTCCTAAATACTATTGCGTTTTGCGCCCTAAAATGCTTCACCTTTGTACATACAAATTCCGTCCAGGCCTGAAAAGCCACAAACAGGAACATCCCGTGGCACACGCTGACCGACCCACTCAATGGTCATGTTTCGGTCCAAGACATATGTCTGCTGGAGATAGTTAAAATACGCTGTCCGCTGCAATTCAGTGACATACAAAACTTTAGTTAACGAATCAATTTGTCCTAAAGACTTGTTATCGCTTCAGTTTGGTTGGTCATTTAACCTGGTGTGAACCGGACGCGTTGTTAAAGGTGAGGAGTATAAAATCAACGTGGCGATAGCCGTTGGCGTCGATGAAGACTGGCCCACTGGGCAAGTCAAAAGTTCGATTGACGGCCAACGCCTTCAACCGTTTCCCGCTGCAGAGTTCCTTATCTGTGAGGTTGTATTCTTCGATGTCATTTTGATTGAGCGACTGATTGACAAGGTTGGCAAACAGTAAAACACTATTGTAAGTCTCTCGGATGTGGTAGAGGTCCAACGGCTGTAAAAAAAATAATTTCTATAATTTTATTGGAAATTATAATAATCAACTCTTAATTAAATAAATATAACGTAATAATACTTCTCGAAATTATAATAATAATAATTTCTTAAGTAAACTAATATTGTCATTAAATAACTATTTCCGAAATTAAGGGGCAAAGTAGACCATATAGTCCAGTATGACTACATTTTACAATATACCTCGAATCCTTTTTCCAGTTTTGTGCCATACAGGGTCTTCGATTGATTTGTGAGCAACGCGTTCAGGTCTCCAGCGGCGTGGCCTTTCTGTGCGAATGATGTTAGGTACAACACCGAACGAAACAAGTCTCTGTCCTGTACGAACGAGACGGATTTAACGATTAAGCATAAATGTGTTCTACTCTTTACTTAAAAAAACGCAATGAATATATATATATATGCATTTCACTACGTAGTACCTCGTCACGCGGAAAAGAAAACAAGGCTGAAGAACCATATACAGCCTGCTGTGTTGGTTGTACCACAATGAATACCTGTGGTAAAAGTTTCTTCTTTGCAAAATCACATTGGCGTATTTTAGGCATGTATTCTCAGGTTGACTTGGCTTGTAATTATACTTACATAACTTCCTGGGATGAAAATCGCCATACTGTTCAGCAGTCTCTGTGGTCATCGTGAAGTTAAAGCGTGATATTATTGTATTAAATTACTAGGGCAATTAAATACAAACAAACAAACAAACACAACCATACAGTATGTCAGTTTATGATTTCGTTGATTACCAGTAAACGGATGGCGGAAAGAGTGGGCCCTAGCATCAGGAACACTAAAAAGACACACAGCAAATTCTTGGAGGTCCATGAAAACGTGCTTACCAAATAAACGTCTGGTCGACATTTAGTCAATTCCTTTCACATTAGGAGAGACGTAACGAGCTTTCATGGCGGCAACCAACCCCCCCCTTATATAGGGGTGACCAAAACCAAAATCTCAAGCATTTAAAAAAAACGTTGAATTTAGCCAAAAAATTGGAAGTGGAGGAGGGGGAGAATCCATAATTTTAGAAAAACTTAGGGAAAAAACGTTTAATTTAATAAAAACGTGTAGGTATGACCAAAACCACAATCTTAAAAATCCTTAAAAAAACGTTAAGTTAAAAATAAAATGTGAACAATGTGGAAATGAGGGGGGGGGGATAACGATTAATTCAATAAAAGGGGGATTCAAGCTTTAAAAAAGCCTTAGGAAACAGACGTTAAATTTTAAAAAATTTATGAAGGGGCAATTTCTCTTGAAATATAAGTCAATTATTGCCCCTTTGCAGATGCATAACGAAACGGGCACTAGGGCGAGTGCCCCCTAATAAATTTGGGCTGCCGCCGGGGGGGGGAGGCGAAATTTTTAATTTTTATTCATGAAAAAACTGCCCCCCAGGCTAAACTTTCCTTCCTCCGAAAAGTCCGTTACGCCTTTGCCCCTCTCACTTATCGTTCGTTACGCTTATGTATTTAGGGTGTACCTCGGCTTCGGTTGTTCGCCTGACGAAGGGCATCCCTCATCGACTGCTCGTCCTTAGTGCTGAATTGGACGTTGTCAATGCTCAGAACGTCGTATTTTCTTTGGCGGATCAACAGTAAGCGAATGGAGGTGGCAATGAAGCCGTTGAGATCCCAGCCGTTGGTGAAGTCCAATAATACGGTGGCGTGGAACCATTTGAAGAAGAGCAGCAGTTCCAGAAGAGCGGAACCGGAGTCCTGTGTGGAGCCCGCCATACCGAAGGAAGTCGGTGTGTCGATGTGATTATATATGGTTGGCGGTACCCATCCACTGAAACAGATCAAGTCTATATATTCAGCCATGGTGCTGGTAACTTTTAATCGAAGTCGCGGCGAGATTCAAAACCGGAATCGGGAACTCTGATTTGAAAGTGTCAAATTGTTCCTAATTTCGGTCATCTCTTGAACAAGTATATCCTCTGACTCGGGATTGTTTTCAGAGGTCAAACGTAAAGTGAGTCCACATTATTTTTTACGTTAGTTCTATATTTGTTATGGTCATAAAACTTGTTTCATCGTCATTCGTCATTCTTGAGAAAATCTTAGTATTGAAAGTCTGGACATTGTAAAACTTTTTTACATTGAAAATCAGGACAAATGAAATCCTATAAAAATCAAATGAAATGAATCGAATGAAATGGAATAATTTGCGGACTTTGATATTCTACCAAAAAATGCTCTTAGCAACGTTATTGAAACATATTTTATGAATGATCACTAATATAGGACTAACTTATAACAAAATAAAGTGGACACGCTCTACCACGTTCTATCTCTGAAAATCGTCCCAAGAAAGTTTGACTGCAACTGTGATACTAATTACATAAATGTGAAGTGGGATGCCATGACGAAGAGTTGATCAAGCAGGGTGTACATATACGAGTGGAGTGGAGTGGAGTGGAGTGGAGTGGAGTTCGGGTGGTTGTTGCAAACTGAATACTTACTTGGTAAAGAGTAAGACATCCCATTCTGAAAAGAATCGAAACATCACGCTTTAAATGTACCCAAGAAGTAGATTGTTTGACTTTTTCTAGAAATAATTAGTGTCATGAGTAAGTTTACTAAGACTGGTTTTTTTACGTGGGTTTTATGTAGGCCTTTACTGATGCCCCTTTCTACACATCATATCGTCCTCCCACCTTTGGCAAGATATGGGCCCGCAACATAGCCTCCACAACCTACAAGAATGCAAGATTAACCAAGAAATTAAAACCACATAGATTGGATGAATGTGATTTGGTCACACTTCATCGTCAGACGAATTCTTCGTCCTGTCTAGCGGAATATTTCATTGCAATTCCAAACATAGTGGAACTTATTAAGTTTATCGAAATAAACTTTTTTTCATATTTCTTTATTCACAATTAGATTTGGAATAAACTTACTTCAGTCAACTATTTTTTAATAATAAAAGAGGGCGGACCTGTGTATATTTTCCAAAAAGAACAGACAATGTGACCATAGTTTTTTGGAAAATTTGCTCATAGCCTCGCCCCATGACATCCGAAACGCTCTCTGCTGATGACAAACGATGCCGAAAAGAATTCAGCATGTCTTTTGTTTTAAGTTAATAATATATTAATGATGATTAATATTTGTATTTTATCGGCCTTGCTAAGAGCAGTTTTTTGATAGAATATCAAATGTCCGAATAACAATGCAAGATTCCGTTTTAATGATTTTCAATGTAATAAATTTGTATTTTAGAAAAGATGATTTGATTGAAAAGTTTCGGTATCACCTTTTTCAAATTCCGCTTGGAATTGATTGGCATCGGCAAAATATTTTGGATGTCAAAGCGCGGAACTAAGACAGTTTCAATTTAGAAACTTTAGAGTGCCGCTTCAGAAACCACCGATTACTCCGCCCCTCGCTTCCAAAACATTTTGTTAGACAAGGTTTTTTTTATATAGGCGCACAGTACTATACGTAAAATGTCCCCAAAGGGTTGACGGTAGAAGAATGCCGGAGTAGACTTTCATACTGACCGGAAACGATGAGTGCTGTACAGCGATCAAACGCTCGCCTGTTGAAGTATTCCGTTAAGAGGAGAATTCCATTAACATCGGCGATCTCACAGATCGTGTCGCTCCGGTTGAAGAGCAAGGTCACCGAGAGGTTCAAATTAAAAGAATACTGTGAGTTGACAGTTGACTGGGCAACTTCCAAGGCTGCCCCGGTATTCGGCAGTGCAAACCCTCCCGGCACGTTCAACGGCATGGTACTAATCAGTTCAAGTTGGAATGCTTTCACGGTCGCAATGATAGACAAAATGATGAGAGTCACCAAACATCTTTTACAGCCAAACATTTCAATTAAATATTGAGCAGTGACACGTTTGGAAGTATTCAACGAACGCAAGGCTCGCAAAGTACAGAGACTTTGGTCGATCAAATGGAAAAAATAGTTTGAAGGCTTAGTTAGAGTGTAATGTCAGTTAAACAGATTCTTTGACAAAGGGCGAAGAGAGTTATTGTGTATGAAAATCTGCTGCCGGAAGCATTGGGGTATATGCAAACGATGATGACGAGTGTTGGGCTAGTTAGCGCTTAACATCAAAAGAGGATGCGTGACATATCTGAAGTTGGGAATTATAGTGAATATTTTTAGGATGAGAATTAAATTACTACCGGCATGTCCGCGATGTCTCTAATTTGAGCTGACGTGCTCTCATATTGCGAAACATGTGATTTGTGTCGATCGTGTTAGAAACATGAAATTTCATTGAGTCTCAATCAGGACAATCATGCAAATCAAGATTCAGCAACCCGACGCAATAAAATATTAAAGGAAGGCTCTCGTGCAATTGTAACATATCATAGCGAGCTGGAGAGCACGGGAAAACGCCTTTCCGGAACAAGAAACAAGCTCACGAAAGGATTTCCGGTGAACTGCTTTCATATAAAACGTTTATGAGACGCCTCCATTTTCTTGAGAATGGAACAACCTTCCGCTCTCCTTTGTTTCGATTCCTATTATTAGCGCTTACGACCGTGATCGTTATGGTGCACTGAAAATAAAACCGTAAGAGAGGCTACAACCATTGCTTCATTCCTTTTGGTCCTTGTAGTTAACTCTTACACTACAGACTACAATACAACTCTGTACGTTTACACCGACTGCTTAAACGTCCGTAATTTCTCTAGGATATAGAGCAAATGTGTAGCGACGTACGAGGGCGGGATCCGGTAGGAGTTGCCACCAGTTAACTGAATATTGCTGGCGTCTACAAATATCACAATAACTAATCGGTTCCCTTAGTACACATAAAAAATAAAGTATGATAGGTCATACAAAAAGTCAAATTTTCACACAAATTATACACCATTCCGCACAGAATTTGTGAGGTCGTTCTTAAGACGTGTGACCACTCTTTTCATTCGTCTAAATTTATGTGCACCGATATGTGTGAGCGTTCAAAATTTACACGCCATATTCACTCTTATTCGAAACGTGAGCAGGCTGTAAATTTTTAGAAAAATGACAGAATAAAAGTCTGTGCAAGGTCCCGGGGTTTGGCATCTTGTGAGACGCAATGGTGGGGTTTCTAATTTATTTTAAAACACGGCGGAATATATGTCCAAAAATAGTTTTGAAACAGTTTCAGCACTTTCGTGAAAAATTGCGAAGCTTACGCTTTCACGTTTCACGGCTGTGAGAAGACTGGAACAATATTCAGGCTCTATTATAGCCCATCTGAACGAAGTTTTGAAAACAATGACCAGAATTGTTTTCAAACTAACACAGGTAATAGCTTCATAAATTTTAAATAAATCGAAAATTCGTTGGTTCTAGCCTCAATTTTTGAAAGAGATACCGTTTCAGCAGAATCCGAAACACTACAGCAATTGAAGCGATCGTCACAAGTACGAAGCAGATGAAGGTGATGCTGATTGTAACGATATGATCACCGTTGCCTGTAAAAGATTCCGCTTGATGGAAGTTTTTTATTTCATGAAAACAAGAAGGAGTTCAAAACAAACATAAAATAAAATTAAACCTAATTTAAGTAAATTAAAACAAAATAAGAAGTCAAGAATTCTATAAAATTCAACTCATGAAATAAAAAATAACATAAAGTTAAGCGAAAAAATATAAAACAAAACAAATTGCAATAAACATTTAATGGTTAGTTATTTTACTATTTTACAAGTCAGATGAATTAAATGACACACTAAGCAACTTCCATTCAAGAAATTCAAGTGTTTTTGTTCTTTTTTTTCATTTCGTTGCAATAAATTGTCTCAT
>LRSR01011836.1:0-12934 GCA_001579985.1 Hypsibius dujardini
CCGCAACCCCTCGAATCAATTTGGTAGGAGCATTTGCCCCCTCTTACATCTGCCTGTGTATAGCTACTACATGAGACACTTCGCCAACCAGGCACATGGAAATGCAGGTGAATCAGTTTGACCATTCTATTTGATTTAATTTAATTTAATTGCTAGTATATAATGTCATCGAAGCAACGTAACCAATAAATCAATCGATACGCCGCAAAGCACACAAGAGGCGGTAACAAAGTCACTTTAAGTCCCGGCAGTTGTCCCGGCAGGCGGCAGTCACTCACCTGCCAGCATGCATCGCATCTCCAGGACTTTCCCGCGTCGCTCTGGACCTTCGTGTACAACGGGGAGTTGCAGCCTCGGCACAAAATGTCAGCGTTCTCGACTGGTGGTGGGATGGCAGCTACTGCGGGTGCCACAGAAGTGGTCGGCTGCTGTTGCTGTTGCAGCTGCTGCTGCTGTTGGTGCATCTGCTGGTGCATCTGATTGACCGATGGTACCGCCACGGCGTTCATGTTCATATGATCCGGTGGGGGTAGTAGGTCCATTTTATATATAGGGAGTACGGTATAGGGAGTACGGCTGAAGGAACAGTTAATATGGTCAATCAAACAATTCATCCATCTCTACTATTATCTTTTCACAGGATATTCATGGCAATCAGTTAATCAAGCGTTTCTTATTACCGCACCCAAATCGGCTGTCTTTTCAATCAATCAAGTAGCAAAAATTCAAACTGAAATGGAGAGTAAAGGCATTTGAAATACTTTTTCCCATATCCTATTGAGCCTAATAACGGAATTATGTTGCCTCAATAAACGCAAGTTCCATTTGAAAGATTTCAGGCGCTGTTTTACAAACTAATTTTATCGCTTCTTTGGTTGTTAATAAAATCGGGGGACCGGTTCGAATGCTACAATTCCGTTTGCCACAGTGAAAATAACCACACATTGATCCTGTATGCAGGGAGAACCATTTTCATTCTACATTGAGGTCACCCAATATTTGGAATGGATATATCATTAGTATTAAGACATTTTGAGTAGCGTGTACCTTTCAGTTCAGTCCTCGCTCATTCAGCAGTGCTCTCGGGATGGACAACCCAAGTAGTAGGTGTACGTGTCGGCAAATGCGAGAGAGATATGACAGAAGAGTATATGGAAAAGGTCGTACTGTACAATACAATCTGTAAAATGTGCATATACAAGGAAGGAGCAGAAAGCTCTTGATCATGGCGAACTTCACACACAGAGACACAGACACACAGACACACACACAGACACACACACTGGTACAGCTC
Source organism: Hypsibius dujardini (assembly GCA_001579985.1). NCBI lineage: Eukaryota > Metazoa > Tardigrada > Eutardigrada > Parachela > Hypsibiidae > Hypsibius > Hypsibius dujardini. Next base: position 1,295 of record LRSR01011836.1, read on the forward strand.
AAACAGTGTAGCTGACGGGTACGTGGAAATCAATGCGGTGCTCATACAGGGCGGCGCGCCACGTGTACTACCACCCCTACGCCAGTAGTTGCGGCGTATTGCTTATCGTATACAAATTCTGCACCCATTGCGGGCAAAAAGGGCGTGGTCTCGTTTAAGTTTGAGCATGCCGCTGCTTGTCATTGGTTGGCCTGAGTGTGCGAATGGGTTGGTGGTGAATGAGTGGTGTGATGATAGTCACTACACTCTCGGCATACGAACTTTGAATGAAGTGGTAGTACGACCACAGCGCCATCTACAGTACGGAGAAGTGAGGACTCAGGAGCCAGGGATCATCCATTCTATGGTCGTAAGCCTGTGATTTTGTACAAGCTCCAGCTCCGGTGATTTATTTACCACGATGAAGCAAGCTGCAGTACCCGGCCGGTTTCACGCGCGCCGCGCTCTGCCAGGATTTGATGGGAACAGTTGAAGCTCAAGAGATTCCCGTCGACTCACTGTACATGGGACTGTTTGAGAGATACTACGGTATAAGACTAAATTTCAGATTCAAATCAACTAAATAAGATTTTATAGTTCTGTCAAACTATCATACCGAGCTAGAAAGGGCGCTCGCCTTCTACTGGTTTTATTTTGTTATTGATCAGAGTGGGCAATCTCGATAGAGGACTTAAACAGCCAGTCAACGTACCGTATACCAGAGGATCAGATCACTAAGACTTGAACTGGTCAAAACTCAAACATAAGAAGAACTGACACGTCTTATGGGTTCTTGGCCGTAAACACGGTTCGTCGCGGCAGTGGCGTATTGACATTTGTTCGCCACAAAACGGTCGGCGACGATGCTACCCCGAGGATTCGGTGCTAACTTCAGGCCGAGGCGAGAACCTCTCTGGACCCCTCAAATGCGAAATTTCTGAAGGGCTGTAGCTGCACCTCTGCAGTCTGCACAACGGTTAATAAGTCACTGCGTCGCGGTATTCTTGCGCGAAAACGGTGAACAAATTGAGTGAATCCGGAATAAAGATTCCCGAATCCGGAATAAAGATTCCCGAATCCGGAATAAAGATTCCCGATGCAGCTCAAAAGAGACTGCGACATCTTCATTCAACTTTTCTCACTTCTGACGCAGAGTCAAACGATAACTTGAATGTTAGACGTAAGAAAGAGATTCTGGACTCGGAAGCAGTAGAGTCCAAAAAAAAGCTGGCAGCATAAAAATGACGGAGCACGCCTCAACAAAGAAAACGGAAAGGTCTCGAACAGAATGAACGAGAAAAAGCCTTTCATAAGAGAAATTAATGCAATTCAGCATCAGCTTATGGTACAACTCTATTCCCTAATAGACCGTCGAAAGCTCACTTGAACAAGGAACGGACGGGGAAGTAGCGCGGCGAGAAACATGCATGACTTCCATCACGCGCTTTCGGCCTGTTTTCGGGCCCTCTTTGGACTGGCACTTTCCGGCTGGCTATCACATTCCTCCTGCAGTTCCAGCTTACGCTTGTTCGCGGAACCATTGGCGCCATCACGAGAGACGGGATTCGCGAATCCCGGCCACTCCAGATCCAGATCGGGAATCAGAGCGCTGAGATTCTTCTTCATCTCCTCGTCCTAAAAAATTGTAATCGGGTCTCTTATAGCGTATTAAGCATAGCCGACTCTACGCACGAGTGTTCTGAGAAACAGCGCTCACCTGAAGCCACGGATGAGAAAGCACCTGAGTAATCTTCAATCGTTTGTTAGGCTCCACAACAAGCAGACGCTCCATGAGATCGCGCGCTGAACAGAAGATAAACGGAAAGGAATAAGACATATTGCACAATGCACATGAGGTTGCAGTAGATCCCTTACTAAGGGAGGATGATGTTTAAACGTCATACAGTAAATGTCTGCATGGATGCAAAGTCTTTCGTTCTAAACATACCGTCGGGATCAACGTCCACCCACTGATCCTCAATTATCGTGTAGCGTCCACGAGTGATTTGGTCGGGGAGGGACACGTTCTTGTATTCCGTTGAGAAAGGAGGATATCCGGCGAGCCTACAAGACATTTTGAAGCTGTAGATCGACTAGAACGAAACAATAAGAACGGTCGGGACACATACAGGAGGAAGAGGATTACGCCCAGAGACCAGCAGTCCACGGCGTTGGTGTAAACGGCGGTCCCCATAGAACTCATAACTTCCGGAGCCAGATATGTGGGTGTGCCGCAGAATGTCTTGAGGAAAGTGTGGTCTGACATTATTTTGGACAGGCCAAAATCGGTGATCTGAAAGCCATCGGAAGATCACGTAAAAGGCAACATCCAAAAAAAGCATCACTGAATAAAAAAGTACCCACCTTGACTACATAGTTTTGCGGTTCGCCGTCAAGAAGGATGTTCTCTGGCTTCAAATCCCTGCACGAAAAGTAGGCATGAACAGACAATTATCGGGACAATGTTTCAGAAAGGTGTGACGGATTATTCGTCCACCTTCTTTTTGATGGTTCTTGTCCACCTTACCGGTGAGTGATTCCATTTGCATGAAGGTATTTGACAGCCAGCACCATCTGCGCGAACACAGGTTTCACTAATGAGCAACGGTCAGCTCCTCTCCGGCCGGCAAGGCCTTTCGTAATCCATGAAAACAATTCCCCACTTCGCGCGTACTGAAACAACAACCAAAAACAGAAGTCAAACGCGGAGCCACGCATAATCCGAGTTGCAAAGTCTGTAACTTTGCATGTCTTTCTATTGGGGTGGGTGCCTTTACTTGCCGGATTGTCGCAGCATTTCTGAATCTAACATTAGCGCACCAGGCAGACACACAACTCACCAGGCAGACACACAACTCACCAGGCAGACACACAACTCACCAGGCAGGCACACAACTCACCAGGCAGACACACAACTCACCAGGCAGACACAACTCACCAGGCAGACACACAACTCACCACGCAGACACACAACTCACCAGGCAGACACACAACTCACCAGGCAGACACAACTCACCACGCAGACACACAACTCACCTCCAACAAGATGAAAACCTTTTCCTCGGTTTCGAAGACTTCATAGATGCGGACAATACAGGGGTGATCGATAGCGCGTAAAATGTCCACCTCACGCTTATCATACGTCTAAAAATTAGTGTAAATCCCAATTCAACAAGCACAGTAAGGAGGATCCAAAAATATCCGAGACCTCCATATATTGCATCCATATATTGGGAATGAACCTACCGGCTTTCCCGAGCCGCCCAATGTTTGCTTCTCCACAATTTTCACCGCGAACGCCTCCTCGGTTCCCTTGGTGTAGCAGAGATGGACTTGACCGCACGCGCCCCTACCCAATTCCCGCGACAGCTGGTACTTAGAGACGAATTTCGGTGGGAGTGCAAACTTCGGCTTCAGTGAAGGTGCGACAAATACGAAAACTGTATGGAAAAACAAGCGTCCTCTTATTTGACGCGAAATGGTCTTATACGAGACGAGACAAATCCAGACATACCCTTGTTGAAAGGATGCACCAAAGCGATTTCCAAGCCGGACTCGATAACTGCGCGTTTGCCCTTACCTAAAATATCAATCGACAGTCTTAAGAGGCTTGCCGCTTGCCTGTCCCACAACTATACCGGGAGGCCAAACAGAGCAGTTACCTATCTTCTTCCCCAGAATGTAAGTTCCATTGGCGCTGTCGTCACACAAATACACTACGTGTCCTTCCTAAAATGGGAAAGAAAAAAAAGATGATAAACGTCACAAACCTTGCTTTGGAAGATGAAAATAGACCAACGAATAACCACCAACAATCCATTACTACAAGCCGCACTGCAATGTAAACCAACAAACCAATCCAATTGCGAGAAATATATTCAGCAATATTTTCCTAGCCGACTAATCAATCAATCAACCATGATCTCCAGTGTACCGAACCAACGCAATACGCGGCCTCTCAGCCACCAGAACGAACCTTTTGAATGTGAAACTGTCGCCGCGAATACTGAGGATAGAACTGATCCCGACGGGAAGCCTGACGGCTGGTAATACTGGTATCACGTTCGGTTCGGTCAACCGTATCATCATCAGCACTGTCTTCCTCATCGGGCGCCTCAATCACGTAATCGCACTGTTCGTCCTTGCCGAAGGTGATGACGTCGGCAATCAGACCTACAAACGAACGAAAGCTCCAGAATTTCCGAGTTGCTACTACGCTCTTTGCTACGAATATAGTTACTTTGCTTGTTGAAATACTGGTTGAGCGGCACGAGCCGTCCCCAGGACTCTGGGTCGTCATCGCTGTCAAGTTGCTGTGTGCTCGGGATGTCATCCTCGTCCGGCTCCGCTGTTTCCACCTGCGCCGCAGGCTTCTTCGGCGGCTTCGCCGCCATGACGTTGCCTGTTGAAATGAAGCAAAACGATCAGAATTATGAGAGATTAAGGAAAAGGATGCCTAATGCATCACGGAAAGACGAAAAAGTATTGTAAACAAAACAAATCGACAGATTCCTACAATCCACAAATCAATGAATCAATCGATTGCTAGAATGAGAAGTGCTCAATGAGTTTGTTTGAAGTGTCAACTTCGATTGATTCGTTCCCCCGTTGCGCAGTCTGCTTGCTCTCAAGCTCATTTTACCTTGGAATGGGACAGATGACCCGAGGACTTGAGGTCAATACGCCCGTAACGGGAGGGATGTGTACTGCAGTGCGGATATTTGGACGAAAGAAAATTCAGGAGGGAAAAAAATCTCGTGCTGAAATACTGCTTCGATATACGGAGATTTGCGCTAGCCGCAATGGCACAATCAACTGAAAAAAATCCGGGCAGAAATGCGGACCCCCTAGGATTGGACCCCGAACGAGTATCAGGGGAAAGAGGCGTGATCAAATATCTGAGATTGGAGATTTCATTAGAAACCATACTGCTTTTCCCCTTATGTTGGTGCAAGGTTGCGCGTTTCTATTAGCTTTACTGCTGACTGTCAGCTGAACTGTTTTTGTGCTTTTTATTCGAACAATCAATGCAGTCGTTCTCTAGGTATTTGTGATTGTCCGTTATTCTTTTTCAGCAAATCAAGGACTCAGTAATCAATCGATCGACTCTGCATTCTGCAGTCGATCCGATTTCTCGCTGTTCCTATTTCACTCACCAAGTCCAGTGTCCTCGTGATCTCTCCCAAATTGAATGCCCATTGCTGAGTGAATGTTTTCCGAATGACCATTACCTTTTTGCATCACTCGGAAATCCGATGCGTATTTTACAGCGCACTGTGCGCGGTTTAATCACCGGGCCAACTACAAATGCCTTTCGTCGCCAAATTTCATCATCCACTTTCGTGCAGCAGATCTTACCCCGATGTACGCCGCTTCAAAAAAGCCGACTGCCTCTTTGTGCGCGGCCAGGGGTTACGATCTTCACTCGGAGATTTAAGAGCGGTGAGGATTTAAATGCCCTCTTTGCACCGGTCCCAATTGAGCCAGTCGAGAAGGGAGCTGAAGGCGACGATGTGGGCGAGGAATTCTCCGGGAAGCTTAACCGCGACGGCGTACTGAAAGTTCTTAATACCTTCTATAGAAGGCCGGAGATTAAGCGGGTCGCCGAAGAACACGGACTAGATAGTAAGTCGCCGAAAATATTAGCTACGTATCACGTTGGTCCGAGCGGTTGATTGGCTGATTATAAAACTCGTAGTAGTTGCTTTGGTTTATCAGTTGATTGATCTATTGAAATTTGGACTTGTTTCTATTTACTGCGTGCATTAAGTGAGTGAGCAAAGCGATCGCTTGATCGATCGCTTGACGAATTTTCGGCAGTATGGATGTAATGATAGGAAACCCGTTTTTCTAGCGAGACTTTTTCACCAGTCCTTCATCAGCTTTCGAAAATACTGCGCCAAGTCGCAGTACTTTCCTCCGGATCTGCATATTCTGCTCAGCGACATCGTAGCCGGCGCCGGACATGTTGACGATGTGTTTCCCTACTTTCTCAAGCACGCCAAGCAGTGCTTCCCCCACCTGGATTGCATGGATGATTTGCGTAAAATCAGCGATCTCCGCTCGCCAGCCAACTGGTACCCCGAGGCGCGCAAAATGAATCGGAAGGTAATCTTCCATGCCGGTCCCACCAATAGCGGGAAAACGTACGAGGCGATGGAGCATTTCCTCAAGGCCAAGTCGGGGGTGTATTGTGGACCCTTAAAGCTGCTGGCCAGCGAGGTCTTTCACAAGGCAAATAGTCGGGTAAGCACGTTCGGAACAGTTTATCCGCCAGATGCGGTTAAGATATTTATTTTCTGTGGGCCGTCTCTTTATGCGTGAGATGAGTTTGTGTAAATGCTACTAATCTTTGAAGTTGCAGTATTTGCAAAACTTACTTTCTGCCGTTTCAGGGAGTTGCTTGTGATCTCATAACCGGGGAGGAGCGGCGGCTCTCGAATCCGGAGGGAGGCGGTTCCGCGCATGTTGCCTGCACAGTCGAAATGGCTAGCACGGACGTTAGATGTTAGCTCCTCAACATTTGAATTGGGTGGGGACATTTTTTATGAATGTTTTTCTTGTCATTTAGACGAAGTCGGCGTGATCGATGAAATTCAGATGATCCGGGATAACGTCAGGGGTTGGGCGTGGACCAGGACCGTGCTTGGTAAGTGGAGTAAAAAGTCTGCAGTTTCCATCAGCTTCACTGACCAATAGACTGGCATGCGCCCAGTCGACCGCAGATTGGCAGTTTCCATCAGTTAAACTGACCAATAGACTGGCATGCGCCCAGTCGACCGCAGATTGGCAGTTTCCATCAGCTTCACTGACCAATAGACTGGTATGCGCCCAGTCGACCATGGATTTGCAGTTTGTTGTGATAGTAATTAGTAAAGTCGGCCTCCAGTTTTTAACAGTCTGTGACGTCTTTTCCAGGCATGTGTGTGGATGAGTTGCATATCTGCGGGGAAGCTTCTGCGATTGAGCTGGTGAAGGAAATGCTCCTCGATACCGGAGAAGATCTTGAAGTGAAGACGTACAAGCGCCTGACTACTTTAACAATTCAGGACCAGGCGTTACGTATGTTATCCCCTTTGTTAAATTGTGGGATGTCGTTTACAGGGTACTGTGCCAAGAGCTGTTCTGCTAGTAGTTTGATAACGGCCGTCTACTTGCAGAGTCTTTCGATAATATTCGGAACGGTGATTGTGTTGTGGCCTTCAACAAAAACGACATCTATGCCATCAGTCGAAATGTAGAGAAGAGGGGATTCAGCTGTGCCGTGATATATGGCGGACTTCCACCTGGTACAGTCGCTAATAATCCTTGGAAAAGTTCAAGAACAGTGGCTTTAATTTTGGGGGGTACATTTCAGGAACCAAGCTTGCTCAGGCTAAGAACTTCAACGACCCGAGCCATGAAATCAATGTACTGGTCGCTACGGACGCCATCGGAATGGGCCTAAACTTGTACAGTTTTCTATCTTCAGTCCGTCATCCCAACTTTCATTTGTTGTTCGTTTTCGATTGCAGGAGCATCAAGAGGATAATTTTTTACTCCCTCATGAAGCCGAGTGTTAATGAGAAGGGCGAGAAAGAGCTGGAATTGCTCTCCACGTCGCAGGCACTGCAGATTGCCGGACGGGCAGGGAGATTTGGAACTCAGTATGAAAGTGGGGAGGTCACAACGTTCAAGCCGGAAGATGTTAGCGTGCTCAAGGACATTCTCGCTAAGCCAGTTGATCCCATAGAGGTTCGTTGTCGGTGTTTGTACGTCATGATATTTGTCTGTGCGTTTGTGTCTGCCGGTCTTCCTTGCCGATCGTCCGTGCCGATCGTCCGTGCCGGTTGCCCTTGCCGGTTGTCCTTGCCGGTTGGCATGTGTGACAGGGATACTTATTCTTTTGTTTCTTCTAATGCTAATTCCATGTTTTTTCTCCACAGGCTGCAGGACTCCATCCGACTGCAGATCAAATTGAGCTCTTTGCATATCACCTGCCGAATGCCACCTTGTCGAACCTCATCGTAAGGCATCGCAGTTTGTCGAGCATCAAACAGATTGACTGACACTCGTGTTCTAATAGGAAATTTTCGTCAGTATCTGCCGGGTCGATGATTCTCTCTACTTCATGTGTAACATCGAGGACTTTAAATTCCTTGCGGACACGATCCAGCATGTCCCCTTGGCCCTGAAGACCCGCTACACATTCTGCTGCGCTCCGATCAGCCGGAAGCAACCTTTTGTTTGCAGCATGTTCCTAAAGGTTTATTCTTTGGCAAAATGATTACGAATCAAGAGACTGACCTTGAAAGCATGATTCCTTCTACGAAGTGCCTGATTTGGTTTACATATTTCGTTTGGTCTTTTAGTTTGCTCGACAATTCAGCCGAGGAGAAGCACTGACATTTGAATGGGTCACATCTCAACTGGGCTACCCATTCACGGTACCGGTGACCATAGCTGAACTACAACATCTAGAGAACGTCTTCGATGTCTTTGATCTGTACCTCTGGCTGAGCTATCGTTTCAAGGATACTTTCCCGGACAACGAACGCATGAGAATGGCACAGCGCGAGCTAGACGAAATTATCCACGAAGGCGTCTCCAAAATCACCAAACTCATACAGCAAGTTAACTTGAACACATCAGGTGAGCGGGAGTAAACTCTTGATTGATTGATCGGGATTGACTTTACGAATCCAGAATTAATATGACGAGGTCTCTCTGGCTTTGCAGATAATAACCTTGACCGGTTGCTCGATATGAGAGCTCAAGAACGACTCGGCACTCGAACGAAGTCTGTTTTGAAGGAAATCTCCAAAGTTGTTCAAGGCAAGGGAAAACCAATTCCCAGAGCTAGTGGCGGTGATGAAAAGGAAAAACCCAGTCCACGGGGTAGTGGCAGTAGTACTACCGGTCGGCGCCCAAGAGGCTCTTCCGTACCCGGTAGAAAATAAATAGCAGGCAGGGTGGCCGTATCTGAAGAGACTCCGAGTTGCGTCTTTTAGTATAACCACAACGGGAACTGCAGAAAATGCAGGGTATTGCCTTTCTTCATCATTGATAGTGAAGTACCGACTTATCAGGAAAAAACACAAACCCTGGAACTGCTTTAGGGTTCTTTGGCTTACACGCCAAAAAGACAGAATACAACTCAGAAGAGTTTTCCAGTGCAGAAATAAGTAAATGGCAGCTATTCACAACACATAAACACACACACAACCCCTCAGTCACGAGGACTCCAAAGCTCACATCACTTCTTCGCCGTAGCCACCGCAACGGGCTGCACTTGGTTTTGGTTCTGGTACTCTAGGAGAATATTCGGCTCCAGCACAGGGCTCTCGAACGCCGGAGGGTTGTGCATGAATTTCCGTGGACCAAATACCATTTCTACGTTGAAGGGATCCGTTTTCACAATCTGGAACAGAGAAAATAACCATGAAAGAACTGAAGGCAATTGCAGGAAAATGCGAAGCAGAATGTCAGATGGTCGTATAATCAAACTCGGAATCGAATCAAATTAAAACTTTCAGAAAAATCCAGGGACAAATGACGCCGCAGGCAACGGCAAGACTGTCCCCGATAAATCTAAATAAAAATACCACAAATATTTAAATTCAGTTCCAGGTCAGATAAAAAGCAAGTCGATAACGTTTTTAACCATTTAACCATTTAACCATTTAACCATTTAACCATTCAACCAATCAAGTGGCGCTTCGTTTTTAACCATTCAACCAATCAGGTGGCGCTTCGTTTTTAACCATTCAACCAATCAAGTAGCGCCTACTGGAGGTTTCTCTGCCACATAACGCTTGCTTGTTGACTCGAATGACTCTCCTCACTATTGCAACGTTTCCCGTCGATATGGCGCTACCATACATATTTAAAAATATTTCCCATCTGGAAATTTCACTTGATTCGAAAAAGGATGTCTGTTTAGTAAGACAGCTTACGTATGCGATGGTTCCACCTAAACAGGCAACTCCGAATGCCAACACTGCGTTCTCTTTGCTCTGCTTGGCGTTGTAGGCCTCCTGCCACGATCCCTGAGGCACGGGGAATTCGTCAAATGTTCGCCGTTTCAACACCGGGCCGTAGGACGAGCCGTGACCGCCGGATGACATCTTGCGGAGGATAATCCGACCTGCAGGGGAAGATTTTCATGGCAAATCATGTCATGATAGCGACTGTAAAGCGCATATACTCACCAAACATTTTCCCGCTGAGAAATGATAATTTCGGATGTTCAAAAATGGCTGGCAATAATAATGCCGCAAAAATAATGCCCGGAAGGGAACGGGGGATCTATTCGATGCGAAGAAGGGAAGGAAGGGACGGCCTGATTTCGTGTGGGAAGAAATGATTTCACCAGACGCCTAGATTTCAAATACGGTGTAGGCTCGTGTTTGACACCGAAGCTATCAATCAAATCAACGTAGACTTGAGAAAAACCGCCCTAAACTTTCAAGTTGACGAATGGGGGAGTTGCGTTTCCGATTGTGGTGAGCCATTTGCGCGAAAAAGCCAACCAATCAGTATGTCAGTATGAGATGAAGGCAGAAAATCGGCTCACCCTCAAAATCGGCATTAAGTCAGCCCACTCATGGATTTCCCTTTGATGGTAGGTGCTTGTTTGCCTGATTTACAGAAGTGCTGAAGTTACTAGGATACAATATAAAAAATCAGACAATCAAGCACCTCTTATCAAAGAGTATTCCATGACTGAGCCGATTTATTGATGATTTTGAGGGTGACCCGATTTGCTGAATACACCTCATCACACGTGGCCATAAAATAGCATTACCCGAGTTAAGCCATTTAGGTCGTTCAGTGCGTGCTAGCCGAGGTAAATGGCTTGACTCGGGTAGCGCTATCTTATGGCCACCTATGTACTAGTACACAATTGGGAAAAAAAACCTAAAAACAAACGGGGAAAAATTGGGGTTTTTTTGCATAACTTCAAAGGAACTTGAATTTTTTAGAGTCACATCCCAAATTTTTACAAGTACTTACATTTTGCGCAAATTCGTCGAAGTTGCTGACCTTCGTTTTTGTTGAGAATTTCGCGCTTCTTTCTGTCTGTCTGGAAGCCAGACTGCGTAGTGCGCGTAGTCGATGAATGGTTGTCTTCTCTTTCTCTCTCCTCTCTCTCCCCCTCTCTCTCGTTGTGTCATGCCGTGTTTCTCTACCGGTAGTCCGGTTACTCCGGTACTAGCGTACGCGACGCCAGCCTAATGCAGCCACTTCCACTTTTGCACGCATTCTGCAAACGTATCCAATTTTCCTCGCTCATCTCGAAATTGGAGCAAGCTCGCCATCTTTAACCGCTACATTCTTCTCTTGTTGTTTCCGCCACACCAGTTTCAGATTTCGGATTTAAATATTCCGCAGTAAGTACCACGCTACATGCATACCAATAACTACAAAGTCTTCAGATTTGTCAGATTGCAGTGCGCGTAAATGAGTCGCGCGGTTGCTGTCAAATTTTTGAACGTACTAAAATATATAATTATCTTTCAATCACGTTTTGGCATCGTTTTCCAATGCTGTTCTAATTCTTGTTAGTAATTCTATAAAGTAATCGTCGGGGCTGTACTGTATCGTACCCTGTTGTAAGAAGTAGGAAGCAGTTAGTATGAAAGACTTTAATTTCCATCTGTCCCTGAAGTTTTCGCTTGT
>LRSR01011840.1:0-25999 GCA_001579985.1 Hypsibius dujardini
TGACTGTACATTACTGTGTGGCTTCACTGGACACCGTTGACTGTTGACTTCTTCCCAGGGTTTGACGGATGAGATGCGAGCCAACTTTCGTCTCATGAAAACAATGGTTAGTATGTTTCTTTTTTGTGTGGTTTTTGTCGGCAATTCCGGAATGCTGATATCTTACATACCCCCATCCTTTCGTGCTCTGATAATAGGCTGAGCACACGCTGCAGCCGCCGGAAAACCGCAGAGTCAAAACGGAGGATTTCATGGCGAAATTGTTGAGGTAGGTACTGTGGGGCTGTTGATTGCACACTCTGGTTCCCTGACAAGGTGTCGGAACGATAGCCGGCCCCTCCCCCTCCCCCTCCCGCCCATCTGCCTGAATTTGTTTTTTCACAGATAGTGAACTAAATATGCACATTTTAGAAATACATTTGGTCTGCCCTCGAGCCCTCGAACCCTCGAGCCCGCGAGCCCTCGAACCCTCGAGCCCTCGAGCTAATCTAGCTATAAATGAGACTAGATCAAGCAATCAACCACTGAAATCAATGGTTAAGCGGTTGGTGCAATAAAGAAATTTTGTTTTCTCGCTAAGACCAAGGCTCGAGGGCAGCCAAAATATAGTTCTAAAATGTGCATATTTGGTTCGCTATCTGCGGGAAAAAAATCAGGCAGATTGGCATGTCCGACCCCTTGTGAGTTTGTTGTCAACAAGAGCGATGTCTGTGGAATTTCAGCCACCCTGACGTCGAGAAGTTCACCGACAGCTGGCAGCTGGGATTCGCCAACGACCTAATGACGGTGAATGCTCGACAGATGCAGCCGGTGGCTCTGCAGCAGGGATACAAGAAGGTAATTGATGGAAGTTCGCACTGCCATTGTCATTTGCTGAGATCTTATCGTCAAAATCACTTCGAATCAGGGCACATCAAATCGGGTTTGGTCGTGATTGAATGTCCGTTGCGTTGGATTTCAAAGACTGCTAACCGAATGTGTCACAACGGTTGACGAGTTTCGTTTGAGAATTGTTCTTGCTGATGCCTCAGTGCGCGTGTGCTGTGTGCGCACAGCACACGCGCACAGCAAATGTTTTAGTATGTGCCATTGTTAACTGTTTTTTTCTTGTATTTCTCACCGTGTGCTCCAGTTCTCCTACCAACTGCCACGGGTAAGTGCCGAGGGTTGATCGGATCTTGTGTCTGTTCTTGCTTGTTGTATTCTGATACTAAGCACCGGTTGTATCCTTTTGCTTAGGCTGATTGGGTGAGTTCGTCGTGTGAAGCGACGCCGAGGAAGTGCATCGGGCGACGGTCAAGTTGAGTGTCTGCCTCTTTCTCTCACAGGGGATGGACCTGCGTAGTGGCAAGTTTCACGTTGAATTCAGGGTACGTATTACTACATGGGAGTCCTCATCAACTCCAGAATCCTCCGTGGAAGTCCGTCATGGATAATGACTTGATCATTTTTTGCCATCGTTATCGATGCAGAATCCTCAGGGGATCTTCTTCGCATATCCCGCGGATGCTGGCCGCCTGGCCTACCAGTTTCTGGAGGAGATGAAGCTGGTGGGACGTGAGTGTGTTGACCATTTATACACACCTGGCCACAATCTTGGCTGGCACACTTTAAGCCCAAACGGATGGTCCGAGTTCGAGCCGAATTAAAGTTACCGCGCGCACGCGCTCTTAACCACAGCTGACCATGCAGCCTTTACTTAATTGATCGATTGATTGAACTTGTTTATTTTGGCGGAATTTAGAGCAGCTTACTCAATCTCATTTTTCCGCTGGGCCGGGCATTAAATCAAAAGATTCAAGTTCTAGCCCAGAGTGGCTCAAACTCAGACCACCCTGATGGCTCGAACACAGACTACCCTGATGGCTCGAACTCAGACCGCCCTGATGGCTCAAACACAGACCACCCTGATGGCTCGAACTCAGACCACCCTCATGGCTCGAACTCAGACCACCCTGATGGCTCGAACTCAGACCACCGTGATGGCTCGAACTCTGCCACCCAAAATTGTGGCCATGTGTGTACACGTGGCGAAAACTTTGCGCTAACCGAGTTAAGCCATTACACTCGATTCACGTGTGGATCGTACACAGCCCCCGAGTTGAAGGGCTTGATTCGGTCAGCGCAAGGCTTTTGCCACGTGTGTAAGCGGCTTACCGAAGGGAGTCGCGATCCAACGTTTGTTGCAGGACCGATGGGTTGGAATCCTCCCGAAACCGAACGGTAGACCGGTCTTATTGCCGCTTCAAGTCTGTCCACGTTAGAAATTGGCATTCCCCTTACATGTGATTCATTTCAGATACGAATATGACAACGACCGCAATATTGTCAGTGAGATACGGTGCGTGACCTTCTCAATTCTTGCATGGCTTTCGCAGCGTATGACACTTGATATTTTCCCGACCTGAAACTAATCGAACTGAAACTAACTAAAATCTCTCTGCGGTTGACGAATGGTTGAGCTGTTATATCCTTCGTGGAAAGAGGTCCGACTTTGACGCTTTGGTTGCAGGAAAAGATGCCATGAGCGGATCAGCCTGGGAAGTGAATGTTAAATTGAGCCCCTTTTATTCAACCGATGTGCCGCGATATGCCTCGTACAACTTGCGGTTGCGTTGTTTGTTTAGGTGATTGTGATGCTTCAAACCAAGCATAAGGGTCGGTACGACGAGATCAAGTATCTGCTGTGCAAGGAACTCCCCGGTGAGACACGGAGAGCATCCATGCTTCGTTGCCGTTGTGTGAATGTCAATGTGTGAGTTACAATTACCTGCTCTGCTCCCAGTGCTGTCCCAGTGTGTGGTGCGGAAGACACTGGAGAATCAGAAGAACCTCAAGACGGTGGCGACGAAGATCGCCATGCAGATCGGCTGCAAACTGTAGGTTGCTCCTTGGCAGCCTGGATGACGGGAGATTCGTTTGGTGACAGTGTTGGTGAATGTCTTGCTTTGCAGCGGTGGCGCACCTTGGGCTCTGGATGTTTCGCGCTTCAACCAGGTAGGAAGGTCCTTTCACTGTGGTCTTAATTTAAGTCGAAATCTATCGTGGACTCACACGGCAGACAGGCCGGGTATCTCATTATCTGGGAAGCAGACAGGTTGGTAGACATGCAGACAGGCAGAGGCAAAACAGGCAGGTATGCAGGAGGACTGACAGACAGACAGACAGACAGACAGACAGATGTAGACAAAAAGAAAGAAAGACAGCGTGGGGGGGGGGGATTGATTTGCATTCTGTTTGTAAAAAAAGTAAGCGCCTTTTCTGCAGCGCGCGAATATTATGTTTTTGGGCGTGGACACCTTCCACGACAGCGGTGCGAAGGGCGGCACTCGGGCTGCCGTCGCGGTGGTGGGGACGATGGACACGGCCAGCACGATGTATGTCAGCCGGGCCTTCTTCCAAAATGCGCGCCAGGAGATTGGCGATCAGCTGGCTAATTGCGTTGGTTGTACGTGTACCGGCTTCTCAGACGGGAAGATTTCCGCTTTGATGAACTCAGTCTCTTTCTTAGATATGCTTGAGGAGTACAAGGCAACCAGCAAAGAAAAGGTATTGCTCACAAGCCCGGCCACCACACTGACAGTCAGACAGACAGACAGACAGACAGACAGACAGATAGATAGATAGATAGACAGCCTGCCAGCGTAATGAAGAATCGGGAAGGACAGACAGGCAGAAAATCGGGTGAACAATTACTTTACCATAGTGATCGTCGAAGTAGCGGCTCAAATTGACCTAATTTGTGTGTTCATGTTTAAGCGCTATCCGGATACAGTGATTTTCTACCGTGACGGTGAGTCCTCTTGGTTTAACACATCATTGATTATTATAAACCGTATACCTCGATGGTGGTTGTAGGTGTCGGTGCGGGTCAGTTGAAGGCCGTCTGCGACAACGAGGTCTGCGCGATCGAACAAGCGATCAAGGCCAAGTCAGCGACGTGAGTGTCTAAGCTGTCTGCTGAAGGTTGTTGCGTTACTTTGTCGCGGTTGACGCCTCTTCGTTGCAGGACCCTTATGGCTTTCGTCGTCGTCACCAAGCGGCACAATACCCGGTAATGGGAGGAAGTTGCTTGCCGCTACCTGGTCTTCCAGTCCCCACTGCTACCGGAGTGTTGTTTTATGCGTTCTTATTTTCGCGCAACAGGTTCATGGTGGAATCCGGGAAAGAAATGCAAAACCCTAATCCGGGAGTAGTTGTTGACGAAGGTGTCACCAAGCCCAATCGGTAATCTTCTGCTTTCGTTGGACAGCGATTTTCATGCCGACGAATTTTTGTCTTACAGAATGGACTTCTACATCGTCGCCCAGTCTGTTCGTCAGGTAATAGTAAGGTCTCACGTCTGATGCGAGCTTTCGTTCTTATCTGACTGCCTAATTGTTTTGCATTCTGCCTTAGTATTGTGTGTACTTTTGCAACGCGCTATTTGTCAGAATGTCTGTCTGTCTGTCTGTCTGTCGGCCCGTCTGTTTGTCTGTCTGTCAGCCTGTCTGCTTGTCTGTCTGTCGGCCTGTCTGTCTGTCTGTCTGTCTATCTGTCTGTCTATTTGTCTGTCTGGCTGTCTATCTGTCTGTCTATCTGACTGTCTGTTTGTTTGTCTGTCTGGCTGTCTGCCGGTTTGTTTGTCTCTTTTTCTGTGCCTCTTGTCTGTCTACATGTACATGCGCGATAATAACTGAATCCACTTGCGTGCGGAAAACGAAAGTAGGATCTGCCTGAGAGGTGGTAGGAACCGCACGTGCGGGGGTTAAGGTTTTATTTTTCCTTGATAGCATAAAATAGCGGAAGTGACCTTTCCCATGTTTGTGTACAAACGCACGGCGCCTGTGCGCCCTATCAAACGCATATTTTAAGGGGAAATGATAGAAAATGATAAAAAAGAAAGGGTTGTTAACGTTGTAAAATATAATAAATATAAATGTATAAACAAGAAAACAGGCGAGGGTGGGTGGCTAAGTTTTTTCAGAGAATTATCGGCTGCAATGAAGGAAGAAAGGAGTCAACTAAATGTTGAGAAGACGCGTAGTTTTATCGGCTGCCGGATTCCGCTTCAAGGAGATTAGTTCTGACGAATACGAGGAAGATAAGGTGACCACACAGAGGACGGCAAAGCCTCGGGCGTGGCTTTCATATTATACACAAATTACTTGAAAAAGTAATCCTTTTCATTAATTCCATTAAACTGTCTGTCTGTCTGTCTGTCTGTCTGTCTGACCATCTATCTATTTGTGTGTCTAGCAATCGATTTGTGAGTCTGGCCAGCCGACATTCGGTCGGTCCGTCAGTCGGTTGGTCGGTCGGTCGGTTGGTCCGTCAGTCGGTCGGTTGGTCAGTCGGTCGGTCGGTTGGTCCGTCAGTCGGTCAGTCTGTCCGTCAGTCGGTCGGTCGGTTGGTCCGTCAGTCGGTCGGTCGGTCCGTGTTCTCGCATTTGTGCCGGTCTATTATTGTGCTTGGTTTCTTTTTTGCGGCTGCCAGTGTGCGCACTTATCTGTTCATGTATGTACCTCTGCACCGTTGTACAAAGTGGGAAGATATTCGTTTGAGTCTGGAATGCTTTTCCTTCCTGTGCAGGGAACGGTGTCGCCCACGTATTACAACGTCATTTACGACTCCACCTTGCTGACGGTGGACCAGATTCAGCAGTTGACCTATGCACAGTGTTGCATGTATTTCAACTGGACAGGTGAGAAATCTGGAGGTTGCGGGTGTGTTGGGGCATTGGGAGGTGGCGACGTAATTCATGGTGCTGACTTGATTGCAGGACCGGTGAAGGTGCCCGCTCCCTGCCAGTACGCCCACAAGTTGGCCTTCCTGATTGGGCAGAGCATCCATGACTCTCCGTCCGAGGAGATGTCCAACTTCCTGTACTACTTGTAATCGCCAACCGCCGAGCTCCCACATGTGTGGGTGGGTGTCTGGTTGGGTGGAAGGGTGTCTGGATGGGTGTCTGGTTGGGTGGAAGGGTGTCTGGTTGGGTATCTGGGTGGGTGGGTGGAAGGGTGCCTGAGGCGACGGTGAGACAGTTTGGCCGTCACGTGCATCCTTTTTGTACCCTGCATCACTTGCCCATTCCGTGGAGTTGTCTTTGGTTACGGTTGTTGTTCTTTTGATTTGTACTTGAACCCTTGTGTGTAATGGGTTAAGTGTCGCGGCTGACAGTCCGCTGTGTGTTTTATGTTTTGTCCCCGCCGTTTTTGGTGTTATCTCTCCCTTTGCGAATCTAGGGTGGTTGTTTAATGTAGAATGTGGATCTTTTACTGGTGGTGGTTAGTGTGTCCCTCACTTGAGGGTGGTTGTTGTTTTGTCGTACAGTGTAATAAAGTCTGTTAGGAGCGATACATAACCTTCACTCGTATCCGCTAGTCCGTGTGTATTTTGATTACTGATCTGCTTAAGATCCTGTAGTTAAGAATCTGTAAGATCAGCTGGTGATTCAATGTTTTGGAATGGTTGGTCGCCAAACACACAAATCAAGCGCCATACGTTAACGCTAACCATAATTTAAAGTTAAAGATATGACTTAAGTTATCGATTGGCTCCGAACAGACTCTAATGTGTATTTACATATAAAGTTAAGGTTGCAGAAGGCCAGTTGTTAGACACAGACAGGCATGAAGGGCGACAGTCGATATACAGGCAGGCAGACAGACATGCAGACAGATTGAATAGCACACAGACAGCCAGACACATAAGAACGCAGACAGGCATGAAGGGAGACAGTCGATATACAGGCAGGCAGACAGACATGCAGACAGATTGAAAAGCACACAGACAGCCAGACACATAAGAACGCAGACAGGCATGAAGGGAGACAGTCGATATACAGGCAGGTAGGTAGACATGCAGACAGACGGAAAAGCACACAGACAGCCAGACACATAAGAACACACACAGGCATACAGACTGACGAGACAGCTAGTCAGACATACTTTCACTAGTTTTGGCAACAACTTAAGGCTCTGATATAGTCTGGATTTTGTGCGTGAGATCGTGTGACGTGACGTTAAAGTGACGCGATTGCGCGTTGAGATCTAGCCCCGATCGCTTTCGATGCGATCCGTCCTGCGTCTCACTCACATCAGTAATAACCGGGGAACTTTTATTATAAACACCTAAACAGGTCGATGTCACCAAGCGACCGTTTCGAAGTCTGTCTTTCACCTTCGAAGAATGGCACGCCAGATGTTGTGACACACACACAATCGTATCCATGCGGTAGATGGCGTTTCGCACCTCGCAAAGGGAACGACCTGTGCGGTGGGAGTTTGACAAAAGTGTTGACAGTGCATACACACCTAGCAAAAACCTTGCGCTAACCGAGTTAAGCCATCACTCTCGTTGCATGGCTGTTGCACACAACTGTTGAGTTAAAGTGCTTAATTCGGTTAGCGCAAGGGTTTTGTCACGTGTGTATGACTCACACGAATAATGCGAGGAGTAATTATCTGGTGTCCGCCCATTCAGCGCATGAAATGTGATTGACTCTTCATCTCTTGGAGATTTGCTTTCCAAGACTTCCACCATACCCTATACACGCGATTCCTCAGTTGGGCACCCCAAGCATGGAGCAGCTAGCATTGAAATCAGCAAAGAGAAGCAAGTGAGACGAGAGCGTTAGTGTTCCACCAGGTGAGACATAAATGTACATCTTGAAAACAGTCGAGTCACACGTCAATCTCAAGTCACACATCAATCTCAAGTAAGTCCAAAAAGCAAAGAAAAACATTATACACTGACGGTTATCTGTTGTCTCGTGACTTTGGTGGTCGTGTAAGGACCGGCGAGTCCGCGCACCCTGCTCCCCTTCCAGTCGTGACCTTCCTCGGACTGAGAACCTTCAACACCGGGGTGTAGGTGTTGCGTAAATGATCCACGGCCTTAAAATTCACAACTGGTTTCGGCACATCCTTCCGCGAGCCTTTCAGAGACCTCGCTGACGGCGTACTCGTCGCGGTCGATTGAAACTGCTCTACGTCATGGCGATCCTTCGACTCCCGATCCCGCTGCGTCAAGCTCTTCCTCTTCCCCAGGTGATTCTGGCATTTTCTCGCCAGCAGCGAGTCGTTCGACGGTTGCTCCTCATCCTCCGGCTCCGAGGCCGCGACACTCGGACAATCTAGGAGTTTACTGCGCCGCTTCTCTAGCAGAGCAAACCAGGAGTCGGTTTCGAGGCTTTCTTTGCCGGTCGGACAGGCACGGGAGTCTTCCCCTTCGATGTCGCTGAGATCGGCCGGAGTACCGAAGCTTTGGTTCTCGCTGTCGGAGACGGATTTCGGTTGCGGTTGTTGCTGTTGGAGTAGGGCGGGACTGGACGCGGTCATGCTCTGCCGAGGTACGCTGAGGGTACTGTCGATCTCGTCGAAGAAGGTGTGTTGGTCTTTCCGCAGCACGAGCGCCTGACGGTCCATCAAGGCATGAAGATGTGCGACTTCCGCTTTCAGTTGGTCGTTCTCGGTGAGGACGCTTTCGCACTGTGAAACATCCGTCTGGAGCTTTGATACGGACTTTTTAAGAGATTTCACGCGTTTGGCGAGGCGTGCTTTTTCGGACTCGGCAGTCTTTGCTAGGGTTTCTTGTGTCTGTACCATTGTTGAGAGTTCGTTTTTGCGATCACGTAGTTCGATCAGTTCGTTGGATTGCTTCTCGGACAGCTGCCGGAGACGTTCGTTCTCATACTTAATCTCTTTTCGGACTTTCAGCTTATTGGCCAGTCGTTGAACTTCCCCTTGGAGGGCTGCCTTCTCGCTGACGATCTTTTTGCAGTCGGCGGTGAGGGTTTCGGTGACATTTTCTCTTTCTTTTTGAAGGTCTTCTCGCTCCCTCTCAAGAACTTCCACTTTCTTTGCCACGCGTTGCTCGTGGTTGTCCGACTCAGACTTGGCGGCACTGAGAGTGGATTTCAAATCCACGACGTCCTAAAAATATCGACAAACTGTATCTATATTTGCTTGTTTGTCTGACTCTGTTTCAGTCTCTAACTGAAACTGTCTGTCTGTCTGTCTGTCTGTCTGTCTGTCTGTCTGTCTGTCTGTCTGTCTGTCTGTCTGTCTGTAGGTGTCTGCCGCCTGTCTGCCTCTCCGTGCCTGCCAGCTAGCCTGTGTGTGTGTTTCTCTCTGTCTCTATGCCTGTCTCCATGACTGCCAGTTTCTTCTGTTCATTTGTTTCCATCCGTTTGTCTGTATTGTTAATTGCCTTTATAACGTGCACAACTTAGCCTACCTGTTCCAACTGGACAGATTTCAGTTTTAAGGACTCGTATTCCGACTTTGTCTTCTCTAGACTGCGCAGTTGACCTTCCTGCTCGCGAAGTCGAAGCTGCAGCTGACAATTGTCCACCTCGAGCCTGCTGTTTGTTTCCTGAAGGTACCTCTCGTGACCAGTCTGGAACTCGGTCTGACTGTTCTTCAGGTGAACCAGTGTATCAATTTCCTTCGACTGTGTCCGCTGTAGGTCTTGTGTTCGCTTCAAATCCGATTGCAGCGCACTATTCGTATCGCGAAGTTGGTCGATTTGTGCCTTGAGCAAAAGAGTCAACCGTTCTTGATGCGAACTCTGCTCGCGATCAGACTTCAACTGCAGCAACTCTTTCCGAAGTGATTGGTTCTCGTTGAGTAGCCGGGCGTTCCGGACAGGATCGGGTTCGCTGTCACCACGAGAGTCGAACGATTCGGAACGGACAGCAGCAAGCTGGGACGTTAGACTTCGAATTTCGTTTTTATGGAGAGTATCGTTCTTGCGGTTTTCCGCGATTTTATTGTCCAGACACACCTTCAGTTCCCGCATCGTTCGCATAATATCTTCGAAGGCATCGCGGTCAATAGTGAGAGACATACTCTAGTGATGGTGGCAAAATATGGCATGTTAGGATAAGACGATGTTTTCGAATCTCGTTTCGGAGCTGCGGAGCTGGGAAGCTCAACGGGGTTGAGTTATTTTGGGGCTTCAGGCGACCCAGTGTCATCCGTGTCACCTAGATACTAAAGGTATAGATACTAAATACTAAAGATACTAGTATAATAAATATTAAATACCACATACTGAAAGTATTAAATACTAAAATGACTAGTACAATGGCAGGGACCACAAACGGCGCACCCTCGAGCTTGCAGGCCTTCTAGATCGTTTCTGAAACATATCTGGCCTCCGTGTGAGAGGAAATCATCGGTAAACTCAGAGGAGCGCTCTTCCATATGGCTCAAATACTATTACTGAATAATAATAATTTATTTTGGTTGTAACGTGAAATATTACGTCCGTCGTCCGTCCGTCTCGTCCATCCGTCCGTCCGTCTCGTTCATCCGTCCGTCCTTCCGTCTCGTCCACCCGTCCGCCCGTCTCGTACATCCGTCCGTCCGTCTCGTTCATCCGTCCGTCCGTACGTCTCGTCCATCCGTCCGCCCGTCTTGTTCATCCGTCCCTCCGTCTCGTTCATCCGTCCGTCCGTATGTTGTACGTTCATCGGCTGTCCGTTCAGTCTCTGTCCGACAACGGACGGACGTTCATCGGCTGTCCGTTCAGTCTCTGTCCGACAACGGACGGACGGTCAACGGATGGACAAAGAACGAACAGATGGACAACGCTCAGATGGACGACGGACAGACTGAAGGACGAACGGACAACATGGAAAGGTTAAAATAGCACATGCACCTGATGATGTATACAGGGAGGGGTAAAATAGCCGGGGTTTTATTGGGCACCAAAAAGGGGCAAAATAGCCACTCCGTTTAATATTTTTAAATACCTTGCAACCAACAAATTCCAACAAATCCTGAGTATTCCAGGTATTCCAGTGGAATTACCGGTGTTTCTCTTTCTCCACAGGTCATCAGAATTTTCGGAGGCATTGATCGGCACCTAGTCGAACGCTCTCCGCTCTCTAATAACTAATAAATGGCTTAAAAAATGTATTTAATAAATAAAAACCTATTCTAGTTTTAATATTTTTAAATAGCCTAAATTACGCTCACCAAAAAGGGTGCGTACACAAGTGAGATTTCGTTTCTCTTCTCCTAGGACCACTGCCCGGTAGAATTGCCTAAGACGATCGAAAGTACGACAAAGAAATGTGCGAAAAAATCGACAATACAAACATATACGAAGAAAGGTGAAAGGTGAAAGGTGAAAGGTGAAAGGTGAAAGGTGAAAGGTGAAAGGTGAAAGGTGAAAGGTGAAAGAAAGGTGGACCGTTTCCGGAGCGCTTCCAACACGTGTGCGCTTCGTGAATGCCCAGTTGATTAACAAATTTCGACAGGTCATTGAAACATTTACTGATAATATTGCGGACCACCGCCACCATATCCGGCGTCGTCCTGCTGTGAGGGATACCACGCCGTCGCATTCTGCTCCAGCTCCAGATGCTGTTCATCCCACTGTCCGTACGGATCCAACGTATCTGACCACTGTGTTGCCGGTTCGTCCGAAGGGTACGGCATCGGCCGCATCAGAACCGGTCTCATCGAAGCCGGAGGAGGCTGCAGATACGCTGCATAACCTTCCATAGCCGGGGCTTCTACACCACCGACACTGTAGGGGATCGGCTGAAACGGTTGGTATTCCGGCGAGTCCAGCGCCGAATACCGTTGCGTAGTTGAGGGTCGACTACTGCTGCTGTAATGGAACCGCGTTCCGACCGGCAGAGGGCGTCGCTGCGAACGGTGGCTCTCGGGCGTCGTCGGTCGAGATAATCCCACCGATGGGTGCGGTCTTTGCCTGCGAACCACCGATGGGCGCGATCGTTGCCTGCGAACCACCGATGGGTGCGGTCGTTGCCTGCGAACCGGTTCGCTTCTGTTCGCCAGTCGCAGTTCGCGCTCAAAGTCCTCAATTGGAACGCTGTTCCCATCCTGTTCCCGTTTGTTCGCTATCGCTCGCGGTGTCGGTTCGCTCCTCGTCTCGGCGGGCTGTTCTTTTTGCGATCTTTTCCGCGTAATCGCGAGCTCCTCATCCCCCGAGGAGGTTTCTTCCGGCGCTAGCTCTCGTCGGAATTTAACTTTTCGTGACAGCGGTTCGCTTTCGGTCTTGTTCGTTTTTCTTCTATGAGGTCTTCGTGAACGAGGGGTTACGTCTGAGTCCGAGGACGAAACCTGCGATGAGGACAAACCGGTTTTCGTCGCCGCCGACGTGCTACGAGATTCTGGTTCGCTGGTCGTTGGGTTGGACCACTTCGTTGTGGCCTCACTCGTAGCGTTCGTTGTTTTGGAACGTGACGTTTCGGAATCACTTGGTTCGCTAGGCAGCAACTTCCTTGCAAGATATTTGTCGGGAGCTCGGCTAACGTGTGGGGGAATTTTCATCTGCACCGGCTGATTAGTTCGACGTGGCATGGTAATGAGTGGCCGCGGAAAGACCGAACCGTCTGACTTTCGTCGCGGTATCGGTTGGTCGTAATCGGAATCAGGGTCTGCGCTGTTCGGGCCGAAATGAAAATTGTCTCGCGGTTGCCCGTAAAGCCGTCCGAGGTCCATAGCCGAGGGTGTTTGGATGGCTTTTTCTTGCATTGTAAGGAGACGTTGGATATAGTCGGCGGGAAGCTGACCGGTCCGCTGAAGACTGCATGTGTGGCGGAGGAGAAAGTCCTTACGGTGGCCATCAGTAAACCAACTGGGCATTCGCTGCATTATGGCGTTGTAAGCAGGAAATCTGTGTAAACGAAGTGGTAGAATATGTAGTAAAGCTGAGCTCAGGATGTGTCTCTACCTGCTTCTTTACTTGAGTGCATGTCTGTCTATCTGTCTGCTGTGTGTCTGTTTGTTTGTCTGCCTGTCTGTTTGTCTGTTTGTCTGTTTGTTTGTCTGTTTGTCTGCCTGTCTGTTTGTCTGTTTGTTTGTCTGTTTGTCTGTCTGCCTGTCTGCCTGCCTGTTTTTCTGTCTGCCTACCTGGCTGGTTGGCTGGTTGCCTATATGTTTGCTTGTCTGTCTGTCTGTCTGCCTGTCTTTCTGTCTGTTTTCGGTCTGTTTGTTTGGTGGAGAACACAACGCCCATTGTACCTCCTCATGCATCCAGTTCTTAAAAGAGCAAATAAGGCAAACAGGACGCAGACGGATCCAAGCAGCGCCACCACTAGGACTGCCGTCTCACTGACTTCGACAAAGTCGATGTCTGAAAAGAGTACAACGGTATGTTACTAGAATTCATTTTTTCAACGGATTTTCGCAGAAATGGCCAGCGAACCATTTGCGTCATCGAAGCTGACTCCAAAAACGTGGACCAGAATTTCATAGTGCCCAGTCCGTAAGAGACAGCCGTAAAATCCGTCACTATCACCGATCTCCGTGTTACGGACCGTCAGCTTTGTTGCATGCTTCATGCCTGCAATCTTTTCCAATATTTTAACAAGTTCAGGAAAGCTGCCACGACATTGCTTCGCGTCAATACCTGCTGGATGCTCATAGACGTGAGATTCTGAATGATTTCTCCTTCACGGAGCCAGAACGCGATTCCTCCGCTCACACCCAGTTTGTCTTCATGACTTGACAGGTCACACTGGAATTCCACTTCCGCTGCCGGCGGCTCATGATACTCATCATATTTGGCTATATAAGTCAAAATGTTTGTTGTCTGTTCACAGTTTTGACGAGAAGTCTCAGTGATTAAGATGAACGCAGGTATTGAAACGAACCGGCAATACTGGCGGATATGGAGCTGACCAGTCTTCCCGTTTGGCGCATGGCCACTTCTCGGAGGACGTTGTAGTCCTTTTTGTTGATCGAAATGCTATACAAAATTCCGTTGAATCCTCCAGTTTGTTTCGTGATCATGTAAACAATTGTCCAGTAATCCAGCTCACCGCCAGCAAAGTGCAAGGGTGGCCTTGCTCGGTACGGCTCTCCGTCAAGTGTAATGAGGTACGCATGCTCATGATTCAGACGAAGATGTGCTTGCTTACTTTTTACCGTGACCGTGACAGTAAGCCAATGTTTTTCCTGCAAGAGAAACCGAAAAGTATAAATAAGATAATACATGATAGTCGTTGAAGAGGTAGACAGACAGACAGACAGACAGACAGACAGACAAACAGACAGACAAACAGACAGACAAACAGATAGGCAGCAGCAAACAGACAGACAGACAGACAGTCAGAGAGACAGACATGCAGGCAGACAGACAGAAAGTAAAGCCTACTACTACTGGCTCCGTTATTGTACACATCTTCTCCGATCCCAAATTCAGACAGAATACGAGACTGTTCTTCCAAAAGTACAGTATCAGATACGATCCAGCCTCTTCGCCAAAGTTGGACCACACCACTCCAGTGGACGTTGAAAACGGCTTGATTACTATCTCAATCACGATGTCTGGTTTGTGACAGTCGGAGCAGGTGAAGACGGTGTAATCGTCGCCGGTAAACATCGGATAAAGTTCTTCCGCTTCCACATCCCATCGCACTACCTTGCGTTTCGCTATGGGATGATTCGTCTCCTCATTCACTGATGTCATTTCTTCGGTTTCATCCAGAAAGTACTCTTCGTAGCCGACTCGAACAGATGCGATCCAACCAACAAAGCCTATGATATCCATGAAAATGGAATTACTTGTATGAGTCATCAGGTAAAATTACAAGAATTCGTGACGCATTTACAATTTAACCAACCAACAGTTTAATTAAAAACTAATTAAATGAAAAATAAAATATTTTTAGTTGATTGAAAAATACACGATTTTTCGAAAATGCCTTCGTTGAAATTACCTGGATGTGTGATGCCAATGGCTGCGCGGAACATCTCACTAACACCTCCAACGAACATCTGCTGATCCAAGTCTACCTTCTCCATCTCGACATTGGGCGATTTTCGCTCCATCGGGACGCCATTATTGACGCGAAGAATTATCCGTGTCCCCACGACCGCAGCGAAGACGTTACTCCAACGGCTCATTTCTAATATTTCATCGTGACGAAGCGACGCGACCACGCCCGCCATCTATCCCCAAAAATATTAACAACTTTTACGTTCTCTAAGCATGTTTAAGCCTTCGTTCTTACTAGGACGGAAGAACCTAAACATACAAGCTATTAAACTGAATAACAGGAGAAAAATCATAGTGAGATTTCACTGGTAGAGGAGGTTAGAGGTGAAAGGAAGGAACTGTGCAAGATTACTGTAGAACACACGCTTATATAGTCAGAGATAAAGAATACGTTCTGATCTAACGTTCTAGTTCTTGCCGACATGGTGGGACAGAAGAACCTAAACGTACAAGCTATTAAACTGAATAACAGGAGAAGAATCATAGTGAGATTTTACTGGTAGAGGAGGTTAGAGGTGAAAGGAAGGAACTGTGCAAGATTACTGTAGAACACACGCTTATATAATCAGAGATGAAGAATAGTTCCTGATCTAACGTACTAGTTCTTGCAGAAATGACGGGACAGAAGAACCTGAACATACAAGCTATTAAACTGAATAACAGGAGAAGAATTGTAGTGAGATTTTACTGGTAGAGGAGGTTAGAGGTGAAAGGAAGGAACTGTGCAAGATTACTGTAGAACACACGCTTATATAGTCAGAGATAAAGAATACGTTCTGATCTAACGTTCTAGTTCTTGCCGACATGGTGGGACAGAAGAACCTAAGCATACAAGCTGTTAGACTGAATAACAGGAGAAGAATTGTAGTGAGATTTCACTGGTAGAGGAGGTTAGAGGTGAAAGGAAGGAACTGTGCAAGATTACTGTAGAACACACGCTTATATAGTCAGAGATATAGAATAGTTCCTGACCTGACGTACTAGTTCCTGCAGAAACGACGGAACTATGTAGGTGATAATAGCGGAGTAAGTAATTGTAGAATGTGAGGGTAGATAGGAATGGGTTAATTAGGTAGATAGACTATATTATTACACAGATGGCCACAATTTTGGGTGGCAGGCTTTAAACCAAAACGGGTGGTTCGAGTTCGAGCCGAATTAAGTCACCGCGCGCACGCGCTCTTGACCACAGCTGATCATGCAGCCTTTACTCAATTGATCGATTGATTGAACTTGTTTATTTTAGCGGAATTTAGAACAGCTTGCTCAATCTCATTTTTCCGTTGGGCCGGGCATTAAATCAAAAGATTCAAGTTCCAGCCCAGAGTGGCTCAAACTCAGACCACCCTGATGGCTCGAACTCAGACCAGTACCTGTTGGGCACCACCCGAACACCATTCATGCTTGCGTTCAGTTGAATATCAAACACACCACCGCATGTACCTGCACGAATAGCTCGACATGGCCGCCCTCCAACCGCAACACGACCGTGTCATTACTCCCTGCACTCGTGTGGTTTACCCCGTGATGTCGGTACACCAGCAGCCCATCTCGCTCCTCCGGTTTGAATTTCACGTAGACTGACAGGAGTTTCCTTGACACGAAGGTTTTCTCGTACTCCACGTAGGCTTCTCCGTCGAATACGCTCACTTGGCTGGCCGCTTTGTCTGTCCAACCAACGCATAAGAATTGGAGAAATCAATTAGAAGTAGAAATAAAAAAGAAAAAAAATTAGAATAAATGAAATTTTCACAATATTTAAATGAGAAAAATCAAGCGTGTTTGTATTGAGATCGTGAGTCGATAACTTTACCTGTGCATGGTTTTTCGAAGCAGAATCCGACTTTGGTGCCGGGTCCGCTGCATGCCGCACCGCCGCCCGTGGGGGCGGGGTCTTCGCAGGTCCGGTCCTGATAGCGAACACCGCGGCCGCACGGCTCCGAGCAGGGGCTCCACTCATTCCAGGCGCTCCATCCGCCGGACGCTGACAATCATAAATTAGAAACATAGTTTTAAAGGCACCATAGGCTTTGAGCTTATACGATGAAGGGCTTATACGGTCAGGGGCACACTTACTTTTGCACGGATCCGTGTTGCAGACTCGGACATTCCGGTTGCTGCCCAGACACTGCTGCTGCGCCTCCGCGGACAGACACGTGCGATACTTTGTCTGCGTGCCGATCCCACAGCTTTTCGTGCAGTCCGACCATTGCGTCCACTCACTCCACTTCCCGACGTCTAACCATTAGTCGCAAACAGGGCAAATAAGTTTGTCAACATTCTCACAGAAGGACTGATCGACTGTGGTACAGACAGGCAGGAGAGAATTTGAGGCAGACGATCACTTCCAAAGGCGTTCAGGCAGACAGGCAGGAGAGAACTTCAGGCGGACAATCACTTTCAGACGCGTTCAGGCAGACAGGCAGGAGAGAGCTTTAGGCAGACAATCACTTTCAGACGCGTTCAGGCAGACAGGCAGTGAGGAATTCAAACAGAGAATCAATTACAGACGTGTTCCAATAGACATACCAGGTATAGGGAGAAACTCACGCAGACCATCACTTCCAGATGCGTTCAGGCAAACAAGCAGTGAGGAATTCAGACAGACAACCAGTTAGAGACGCGTTCAGTCGGAAAGATAGAATTTCAGGCAGACAACCAAATACAGACACATTTAGGTAGGCAGACAGTCAGAAGTTCAGGCAGCAATCAGTTCCTTACCCGGACATGCTGTAAGGTTGCACCGCTGCGTCTCCCTGGAGCTCCCCACACATTCCGCCCCAATCGGGTAACACGCCCGGTGCTTCACCTGAGTACCCACTCCGCAAGTCACATCACACGGTGACCAATCGTCCCAGTTGGTCCATCTCGGCGGGTCTGCATCGATATCTGAGGACGGTTCCTTTGTGCCTGCAACCTATCAACTGTTGGCATGTCTCTCGTTGCACGTTTTCTAGTGAGAATTCATCGGTCTTGTATCTCCCTTACTAGTGGCGGTCAAGGAAAATGTTATCA
Organism: Hypsibius dujardini; assembly: GCA_001579985.1. Classification (NCBI taxonomy): domain Eukaryota; kingdom Metazoa; phylum Tardigrada; class Eutardigrada; order Parachela; family Hypsibiidae; genus Hypsibius; species Hypsibius dujardini. The sequence goes on from LRSR01011840.1 coordinate 17,761, forward strand.
TGGTTAGCCAAAATCGTGCAAGGACAGTGTGGCGCCCGCCGTGGCTCATGGCATGGTGAAACGTCCCGGGAAAACAAGTTCAGGTCACTTTGTCGGTTGGAATTGCATAAACGCGCGGTTGATCGATCGACCACCGAATGTAAAGTCCATTACAAATATTCAGGCACGGAGCATTGAAATGGAAATCATCAGAGAGAGGCGTAATAGCGTAACACGCCAATTTTATGAGAGATCACCTTGATATATTTCGCAGTTACGCAAACACTATCGATCAAAGGCACTTCCCACTTTCAGGCAATAGTAGAGAGCAGGCGCAACTTCAGAAGTGAGAAGTGTGAGAAGTGAGAAGTGAGAAGTGAGAAGTGAGAAGTGGGACTGAACTGGTTGAACAGCAAGTCCCACTTCCAACTTTCAAGCAATATTTCAGCAGGCGCAAGTGAAAATTAGAAGGTTGTTTAAGCAGTTTAAACGTGGAGCAGTAATTTCGGTATCGAATATTCGTACTTGTCACTTTTTACATTCCGGTTCATCATTCGCTGGATCCAGGTTTTTTGAATGCCTGTTTGTGAAAACGTTTCAAGGAAACATTTGTGAGGCATCACAGAAGAAACACTCTTCAAATGAGACCAAACAAACTCTGTCACCAACGTTTTTAGATTGATTGATTTTTACTGTTGATTAAATCGTCAATATCTCAATCACTTTTGTTGTTGAGAATGTTAGAAAGCTTTCAATTTAGAAACGAACACAAACATCCACCGAATTCCACTTCCCACCTTCTACTTCCCGCGTAAAAATACATTTGTGCCTGCTCTCAAGTTCTCAAGCGATAAATCGCACTGTTTTCTCCTTCCAGACACGGTTATAGCTAAGCAACATCTCTGATCACTCTACCAACGCTACGCCTGCGTATTCAGACTTCATATCACCAAAACCCCAACCATTCGATCAAAACCCAATCAAAACCCTTCAACACCCTTCAAAACCCATCGAAACCCTTCAAAACCCATCAGAACTCCATCAAAACCAATCAAAATCTCATCAAAACCCCATCAAAACCCATCAAAACCCATCAGAACCCATCAAAACCCATCAAAACCCATCAGAACCCATCAGAACCCCTCAAAAGCCCATCACGAAACCGACTAGCGCTGCCTGTTCGATTGGTAACTAAGCGACTAGCCCTGCCTGTACGCGCGCGCAGCCAGTACGTTTATCACATAGCAGCAACGTTTCCGTTTGCTATTCGCATATAAATAATTTCGATTACTGAAAAAATTCGCAAACCATTCTAGTCTGCTAAACTCTGATAGACAATTTAAATTAGATTCGTGTTTTTAGTGTTTTTAGGAGATTTTGTGTTTCTTAGTCAGCAAGCAAGCGTGTCACGCAATTAATGGGTTCCAATCCGTCGCGCTCGGCTAAGGCCACACAAGACAGTGCGTTGCCGTGTGTCTCCTCCCTCTGCCTGTTAGCTTGATTGTTTGATTCACGTAGAAGTGGCAATAGTTATTTGCTGTTGCAGTGGCGGTGCAAGAGGAGCGCCGAATGGAGGCCAAGCAGATTTCCCGCCGACTGGATGAGGCTTACATGAGGATGCGGAAGACCGATGACACGTTTGAGCTGTTGGTGTGCCATCACGGGGACCTCAAACACGGCGAGTTAGTACTGTAAAGTTCCGACCACATGGTGCTGATTTTAGACCCACCAGTAAATTTGTAGCAGGGGCAAAATTAACTAGCTCAAATCCATACTACAATCAAGCATTCGGTTCCGATGCAGTCTTGTGGTCTCCGTAATTTTGCAATGAATCAAAACGGGTTGCTTTTTATTGGTTCAATGACGTAGTAGCACCACGTGATCGGAGCTCTAGAGTATGTCTGCTTTAAGGACGGATGATCACTTGCTCGTTCTTTTTAGCTTTAACTGCACCGACAAATTAACGCTGAATAATTACAGAATCAGGGAATTAACGATAGAAAATGCCAAACTGCTACTGATCAGAGATGCGGATCAGTATTTCATCGTGGGAAACAAATGCAGTCACTATAACGGGCCTCTCAGAAAGGGTAAGTACAGTGTGTGCATTGGTATTGCCCATTAAGATGATTTAAATAGCGATTTAGAATAGAATAAACAGATACATTTTTTTAATTGATTTTAAATTGATTTCTAATTAGGTGAAAAAAATATATGGTCGGTCACGTGCTGATTTTTATTTTTATGTAAAAATTTTAATTTAATTAAATATTATAATATATAATTTATAATATAACACCATTTTAAAGCAACCCTAGTTTGTACTCAAATTTGACTTAAAATACCGGAAAATACCTTTTCAAATTTAAGTTAAATCATTATCGATTCAATTCATAATCCGACTCTCTGGCATTGCAAAGAAATTACCGTGAAGAAGCACTTTCCGCCCAATGCAATTTATGAGACATTAAGAGACAGAATTAATCTAATGGAGGGTCCCAGAAATGGGCAAAAGGGGCGGGGCAGGGGTCATACTTGAACAATCAACCAATCAACTTCGCTCCGGAACTTCGCTGATTGATTAGTTGATTGTTCAAGTATTACCCCTGCCCCGCCCCTTTGCCCATTTCCGGAACCCTCAATTAAATTTTGTCGCTTACTGTGCGTCGGTTGTGTTGATTAGGATCGTATTTCAACGGTCGATTACGGTGTCCGTGGCACGGCGCTTGCTTCAACCTGGTGACAGGGGAGATTGAAGAGTATCCCGGTCTGGACGGTGTTCCCGCCTTCCCCGTGAGTGCACAGATAGTGAAAGAAAACCTCGTGTGATTTGATTTAGGATTAGAGAAAATGAGATAACTTCCTTTCATATTAATTTCAGGTGAAAGTGGTGAAGGGAAGTGTCATCGTGCAAGTTGATCGTCGGCTACTGGGACGGGCTAAAGTGTTACCGGCCATGTCCAAGGTTGATCTGACAGTGGAGACTATTTTTGTCATCGTCGGTGGAGGTAGACTTTCAACGAATTTTCTAAAACCCTAAATTTAGGAAACTACTCTGAATATCAAAATTTTAAATTTCAAAATTCAAAATATCTAAAAATTTTAAATTTCAAAATTCAAAATATTTCAAAATTTTTAATTTCAAAATTCAAAATATTTCAAAATTTTTAATTTCAAAATTCAAAATATCTCAAAATTTTAAATCTCGAACTCGAAACTCAATCTCGAAATTCTAAATTTCGAATTCTTAATTCGATTGGAAAATCTTAAATCCTAAATTTTTAATTTTTAATTCTGAATCCTGAACCTCGAATCTTAAAAGCTTTTTAATTTCACATCTCAAAAAGTAAATTCTAAATCTCAGTTTTGTTGAAGTTAACATTGTATGAAATATATCTGAAGGAGCAATATAGATGTTCATTGCCTTCCCGTGCAGGACCAGCATCGTTGGTCGCTGCGGAGACCCTGCGGAAAAAGAATTTCTGCGGTCGCATCGTCATCTTTGCGAAGGAACAGATGGCCCCGTACGATCGGCCAAAACTCAGCAAGGTTATTATTTTCTCTAGTAATATCCAAATTTTTGACCTTAATGGCTGCGGGCACGGGTTTTAACGGATGTTGTCTGCGGGACGGCTCTTCACACGGATATTTCCTGGGGGAGTGGATTTTTTCTCGGGAAAACGGATGTTTTAGGCTTTTCTTTAAGGAAAAAGGAAATTTATCCTAAACCGGTTTTTGAATGCGTATTTCTAAAGTGCGTCATCAATTTCATCACTAACCAATAATTCAGATCAATCACATACTAGCACTAGTATTTAACACCAAAATCATATTTTTTCTGTTCGGGAATTAAAAAGCTCAAAGTGTATGCAAATAGAGCTTCCTGATGATTAAAAGTTTGAGATAACAGCTAAAACCCAATATCAAACCGTTCGTCCAGAACAAAATGTAGAAGGATCTTGCAGATGCGTTCGACCGTAAGTTCCTGATAACCATTCCAAAAACTGCTAACGATACAAAAACTTCTTTCGTTACAATTAGAATTATGTACCAATTTTTTAGGATAATTGCATTTCGAAATGAAAGGTATACCGAAAAGCCTACTGTACTCAGTACGGACAAGTCTACTAAAGTCATTGCCTCAACTCTTCCAAAGCGTTGTAAGACGACTAAAAACAATCGAATTTCCGTGCCCGTGTTAAGCCTTCGTTCCTTTAGGACGGAAGAACCTAAATATACAAACTATCAAACTGAATAACAGGAGAAGAATCGTAGTAAGACTTTACTGGTAGAGGAGATTAGAGGTGAAAAGGAAGGAACTGTTCCAGATTACTGTAGAACACACGCTTATATAGTCAGAGATAAAGAATAGTTTCTGATCTAACGTTCTAGTTTTTGCCGACATGGCGGGACGGAAGAACCTGAACATACAAGCTGTTAAACTGAATAACAGGAGAAGAATCGTAGTAAGACTTTACTGGTAGAAGAGATCAAAGGTGAAAAGGAAGGAACTGTTCCAGATTACTGTAGAACACACGCTTATATACCAGGTGCGGGGTTCATTTTGGCACAAACTTTGTCTTCTTTTTTTATTCACAAAATTTCGTCAAAAAATTACCAAAAAATAACAAAAAATAGAGAAATAAGTCTTCTACCGGAAACAAAAAAGAGTTTACTCAATATGAGAGCCTCTGGCCTTCTCCACCTTGCGAACCCGAGACATCCAGGAACTGATGCTGTCCTGAATCACTTGCTGCGAAATGGCCTCCCATTCGTCCTTCAATATCTTGGCCAATCGGTCGAAGCTGGAGATGAGTCCGTGTTTGTTGACACGCTCCTTCAGTAGGCTCCACACACAATAATCGAGGGGATTGAGATCGGGACTGTTGGGCGGGATATCGGCGTTCGGGATGAAGCAGGGCATTTTTTCTTTCAAAAAGGCCTGCACAGTTCCTGCCGCGTGGCACGGTGCTTTGTCCTGATACAAAATCGCCGAATTTGCTTCCAGACCGTAGGGGAGGTCCTTCAGCATCGGTTTTAGGCAGCTGTCCTTGTAGGTATGCTGGTTCAGGCTGAAACCGGACTTCAAAACAACGAGGGGAGATCGATCGGAAAAAGAAACGGCGCCAAAAACCATCGCACACAAAGCTGTCTTGGAAATTGCTTGAACTTCTTCCCATCGCTAATTGTTTCCAGCGAATATCCGTAACATCGTTCGTTTTGATGATTAAAGTACTTGCCAACACAAATGTAGCATTCATCCAAGAAGAGCATGTTGGGAACGTCCGACATCCGGATGGTCTTGCGGAGATTCATGGCGTATTTCCGCCGCGCTTCCTTTTGGGTCTCGGGGATGAGGTTGCGCTTGATTTTCTTGAAGCATTTGATAATCCGATCTTGCAGATGAGACCGTACAGTGCTTTCGTCAAGTTGGAGAGCGTTGGCCACAGAACGGAAGGAGTGATGGGCTTTTCCTATGGTCAGCATTCGCACCATGCGTCGCACCATTGCCGGGGTCATTTTCCGCATGGGCTGCTTCTTCGGCCTTTTCGCCTTCCGCCGCGCCTCTTTGGCATTTTCCGATGCGAAACGATAAATACTACGTTTTGAGACCTTGTTCTCTAACAAATCTGCAATCTGAGGTACCGAAAACCCTCGGGAGAGCCAGGACACAATGAGATTTCGGATCTCTTCACTAATCATCTTCCCGCTCTTTCAAATGTAAACAAATGAAATTTTCTCTTTTTGTGAGTGAGAGAGGGGGCTTTTGTCTCTCGATTGAGTGCTCACTCACTCAAATCGGCCAGAATGCGCGCCCGCTGACCTACTTTTAATTTTGTGCCAAAATGAACCCCGCACGGGGTAGTCAGAGATAAAGAATACTTTCTGACCTGACGTTCTAGTTCTTGCAAAAATGGCGGAACTATGTACGTGATAATAGCTGAGTAAGTTTATTATAGAATGTGAGGGTAGATAGGAATAAGTTAACTAGGTGGATAGACTATACTATTAGTAGGTGTTGGGTACCTTTTGGGTACCACCCAACACCCACAGAGAAACTCGGTCTGAAAACTTCCAGAAAACACCCGTTAATCTCCCTGTCTCCAGCTTCGACCAATTGACAGTATAGGTCACTTATTTATAGGTCCTTGATGTCGACCCGAATATGTTACTGCTGCGGGACTCGGAGCACTACAAAAAGTACGACATCGAATTGATGATCGACCAAGAGGTACAGCAGCCGTTTTAACTTAACAACATTTCGTCAGTCTACAGAATGTTCTCGCACTTAGATTGTGAGCATAGACCCGAGTGACAGGACCGTGACGGCCAAAACCAAGCTGATGCTACGTTACGACAAGCTGCTAATCTGTACCGGTGGAAGGTACGTTCGTTGAAATGTCTTCAGCGAGTGTCTAATCTTCTTTTGAGGGAGATGACGTGGTGTCAAAAAAAAGGAGAAACGAAAGATTTTGATAGTTCTTAGTCCTCGTCGACTGAACGTGCCTGGGTGTAAACTCAAGAACATATGCTGCCTGGGGACACCGGACGAGGCGGCGTTCGTTGCGACAGCGGGGCAGGACAAACGGATTGTTATTATCGGAGCTTCCTTTTTGGGTGTGTTCCGAGTGTACCACGAGAAAACCTGAATGTGTCTACTTGATGGTTCATGTTCTCACGGTACTTTCTCCACCTAGCCCTGGAGGTGGCCGCCTTCATGGGCTACAAGGCCAAGTCTGTGTCCATCACCTGCCGCAGTAATTATCCTTTTGAAAATCTCCTCGGTCGACATATTGGAAAGCTGCTGCGGCAGGTCAGTTGATTCCGAATCCGCTATGCCCCTGCTGAGGAAGATGAGGATTACTCGTATTAACATACATACCGTTCGTCTGTAGATGTTGCGGGATCGGGGCGTGATCTTCTACGAAAACAGCAACGTAGTCGGCTTCGAGGGCACGGATGGGGCGGTGAGTGGTGTCCTCATCAAGAGCGATAAGACAAAGGATCTGGTCACTGCCACAGCGGAGCTGGTCTTATATGCAATCGGTGCTGTACCGCGTACCTGGACCTCAGGAGGCCTACATGAAAACTACGAAAACAGAAAACAAAAAACAAAACAAAAACAAAAATGGAAAACTACGAAAATATAAGTTAGCGAAAAAGTTAAAACACGAAAAAACTAAAATGTTCAAAAGAGGAAAATTACGAAAATTGATTTTACTAAAAAACGAAAGAGAACAAGAATTAAATATGTATTTTGCTCTGTCCATAGGTATGTGTAAGAGTTATGTACGCCGCTCTCAGTGCTCAACTTCTCAAAACAAGCGAGAGTCATATCATTATGTCATAAGAGGGTAAACAAAGGGAAGACCGAGGAGAAAACGACTATGTTCCGAAAATATTCCGTTCCGTTCCGAAAATGTTTCGTTCCGTTCCGTTCCGTTCCGTTCCGTTCCGAAAATGTCCCGTTCCTTTCCGTTCCGAAAATAGTTCGTTCCGTTCCGTTCCGTTCCGTGAATATTCCGTTCCGAAAATGTCCCGTTCCTTTCCGTTCTGAAAATGGTTCGTTCCGTTCCGTGAATATTCCGTTCCGTTCCGAAAATGTCCCGTTCCTTTCCGTTCCGAAAATAGTTCGTTCCGTTCCGTTCCGTTCCGTGAATATTCCGTTCCGAAAATGTCCCGTTCCTTTCCGTTCTGAAAAGGGTTCGTTCCGTTCCATTCCAAAAAACTAACTAACCAAACAAGCTATAATGCATATTTTTTTAATATATCCTGAAATTTTAATTTTCCGTGTTTTTCACCTGTAGCTTTTTCAATTTTCGTATTTTTCCCAGTTTTGAAGGTTTTAGTTTTTCCGTGTTTTCAGTTTTCTTTAAATCGGATTTTCGTAGTTTTCTCTTTGTTGTTTTTTCGTTTCTTTGTAGTTTTCATGTAGGTTCTTCAAGACGCTCTGGCATATTATGTAGCTTGCTCTTTTTGTTTAGGAACGATTCCCAATACAAAGTGCCTTCTTAATAGCGGAGTCGAGTTAGACGCCGATGGTTATATAAATGTTGACCAGGTATGAAGCATCCGTGAACTTTTATGATTATTAATCGTGCGACAAATTTATTATTGTCATTTTTCTTAGTTCATGAGGACGAATATTGAAAGAGTTTTTGCTGCCGGGGATTGCTCAACGTTTCCCCTTTCGGATTCCGGGTCACGCGCCAAGGTGCAGCACTGGGCCATGGCACACTCACAAGGTGGGCGTGGTCCT
>LRSR01011843.1:0-25058 GCA_001579985.1 Hypsibius dujardini
TGGCTCGCACAGCCCAAATTATCTTTTCTTGAAATATTATTGACATTTCAATTGGTCGGATGAATGGATTGGATAGATCGCACATAGCGCCCTTAAATTGTCAGTTAAGAAACAAAAAAATGGCGTTAAATTTACGGATCTGATTATAACTTTACGGACCTTTGCCATCGAATTCTGGCATGGTTTACTTCCAGTCCCAATTAATCTTACTCCATCACTGCTGACTTACCAGAATAGCGATGTATACCCGTGGATCAACGGACGCCAAGACGGTGACTGCATCAACAGGACTTTCAAACATTTATATAAATCTCAGGTTTCTCTGCCGATCAAAATGATCCGACAATAATGTGAAAACTGTTTTAGACATATTCGGAAACGGTTCCATATAATTTTGAAAGCAGTTTCAGTAGATATATATGATTTTTACTGTTTTTGAAGCAGTTTTACTGTTTCGATATACGTACGGATGTCTGTATACATATACCGTAAATCTTCTTCAAAATTGAATATATATTATATACTAGGACTTACCACTGCTGTGGTTGTCGCATTCTCTTAGCATTGAAGTGATCCTTTCAGTGCTGTTAGCGACCGAGTTAAACAATACCGGCACGGTATTGACAGTGCGAGCGGAAGCAATCACTTGTCTTAGGGCCCCACAAGCAGCCTCTACCATCACTCCTGTTCCGGGGTTGCTGTCACAGACCAGGTTAAAAGTCCTCCAGCCGAAACGTTGGAGCATGGCAACAACTGCCAGCGCGACGTTGTTGAAGGAGCCCCCGGAAAAGGGTAGGACCGTTGGGAATCGGCGTTTGTCATTTAGCAACGCCAACGAAGTGGCACTGCAAACAAATTAACCAAATAAAAGTTCTAGCCGGCTTTCAAATTAGAAATATGGAAGTAATGCTTGACTAATACTCACAGACCTTGCAATAACTGCAATGTCCTCTTCTGGAAAACGAAACAGTGATAACAAAATATTATTAGCCTGCTAAAATAGGATGTTCTGTAGTCCGTTTTATTGTTTGTCTAACTGTTTGCCTAGTGTTCATCTGTCTAATCGTCGACTCATCCGTTGGTATTAGCCTTAGTGTTTCGATTCCGTTCCTTTGTCAGTGAGATCTCACTTAATTAATCGGTTCATCCGTCTCTTTATCCAGCCACCCCTTTATCCGAGTGTCTGGTCATCCGTACGTCTCCCCATCTATTCCTCTGGCTTTCCGTCAAGTTTCGTTCATAAGTCTTGTAATTCCCGTTCGATAAAAGATCGGTCCGTCTTGCCATCTGTTTGTTATGCCACACGTCCGTTATGTCATTCGATAATCTGGTAATCCGTCGGATTTGAGATCCGTCCGATTGGTCATCCGTCTACGCGATCGGTTTGGTCCAAGGGAACAATCATTCGACGTCATTGGTATTGTCTGTGTTTTTTCTATCCACCTGCCTGCCTGTCCGTTCTGACCATCCTTGTGGTCCGTCCATCCGTTTACAGTATTATCCATCCGTCCTCCTTACCGTTGTGTCTTTTTGTGTTCCTTATTGCTCATCCTCTAATTGTGTATGATTAAAATCCGTTTCAGACGTCAGCACCCTTACCTCTTGCAAAGTCCCCCAACGTTGTCTCCTGCAAACCACATCCTGCAAAATGCGAAAAATGTAAACCGATCGCCCCTCGATATACAGCATTTCCACGCACCCATCCTGGCGAGGAAGATGGCAGTAATTCGAACCTTCATTGAAATCCTTTATGGTTCTCGAAACGGTACCACGGTATGATATAATTTGGCGGTCTATCTTTCTGTCCATACCAAAATTGGATGCAAAAACAGCTACAACTACAGCGTGACTAAAAAGGGGTTACAAGCTACTTTGTTATGAAAATACAGAACGGCATTTAAGACAGTAAATGTAATTGTTATTGATTCAAGCAGTTTTTCGGATAGTATTTTTTGGGAGGACCATCCTAAGACCGTGCGTACCTGGACTGAGGACCACTTGAAACTCCCTCTCCCTTCTCACACCGTTAGGCACCGCTGGTTCCGAAGGCGGCCTTTCAATTCCATCCGGATCCATTCGGTTTAGTAGCAGTTGGCCGAGCGCGATGGTCGTCTCCGCCGCGGCCTCTTCACACGTCAAATTCGATCCGGCTACAAAATGGCGTGTCACGGAAAGGTTCCGAAAGAGCCCCGGATACCGTGTCCGAGCCCGGTCCAAGGCCACGTCGTAGGCCGAGCCCATCGGCTCATATCCCGTCGATTTCGGATTCCCGCTGCCGGCAATGATTATGACCACGTGAATGTGGACGGCCCGGATCACGACGGCTTCACACAAAATATTCCAGCAGAATAGGAGAAATATCACAGCGCTCATTTTCGCTCCGCGAAACATCCTGTAAAATACATTTGAGTAAAAGAAGAAAAATTCTTTCCTATATACCCTTTTTCGAGAAGGTTTCCAGGGCTTCTCGGTCGTGCATAAAATGGGACGAAAAGCAGACGGACCACATGCAGCGTTATATTACTGAAATATTACGCAATATACTTAGCTAATGACTTTCGACGTCGCTGTGTCAGATCAAGTCGTATGGCCCAATATCCGGGATTACTTTGGGGAGTCCCATTGCACGTCACTGCCACGGATGTTCATGGTATGGCTATATAATTCGTTGATTAAGCCATTGGGGCAAGGCTTGTTTTAAATAAAAGGCTACAGCTAATTTACCCCTCCCTTGTAGTATGTGGGGGCCCAATAGCACCCCGTTTATTTTACCCCTCCCTCGCAGTATCGAGAACCTGTTGAGGTACAGGAGGATCGCGACGTCACTAAGGGTTTAGAGCACGCGGCGTGAACGAGAGTAAGGAAGCAATGCGACAAAGCTCTGCAAAACTCGAATTCCGCTTGCGTCTGCTACTGAATATTCAATTGTTTGATTGCTCAAATGTGAAAGTTGAATTTTCAGTTGAATTTTTCCAGTTGGAACGAAAATACTGTTTATCAAATGTTGAGTTTTTATTGCATTTGCTCTCTTCAATTGGTTGGGCAGTGATCAGTCAATTAAGAGACGGAAAAGGCAGTGGAATGCGATGGCCAGTATTGGCTCAAAATTGGACCACATTATTTTGCTGGATTCCGTAAAAAAGTGGCTTTAAATCGGGCGATCTAGTATTGTGGCCGTGTGCAGAGGCTCGTTTAGGGACCTTACAGGTCGGAACCAGGACCCCTTACGATAGGGCCAGGGGGTGAGCAAAGGGGTAAAATAAAATTTTCAAGATTGAACCCAAAACTCGGCCTCTTGTCACTAATCATTTTGAAACTTGTGGGGGTCTGACGTGTCTGATTTCCAGGAGCTCTGGGATATCAAAGCATGTTCAAAACATCAGTTATTTTTATCAAATTTGGACCTCTTTTGAATGTTTTGAACCTCCCATCGGTATTCGTCAATAGGGAACTTATAATGGACCTCAAAAAACTTCAAACTTAAACAAAAAGCTGATGTTTTTGAAAATGTGTTGAAATCACGGGGGAACTGGAAATCAGACCTCCACGCCCACAAAAGTTTCAAAATGATCAGGGACAAGAGGCCAAATTTTGGGTTCAATCTTGAAAAGCATTCATTTTGCCCCTTCGCCCACCCCCTGGCCCTGCCCTGAGGGGTCCTGGTTCCGACCTGTAAGGACTCTAAACGACCTCTGGCCGTGTGCGTACGTTAAGAACCTTTCCCCCGTCCCCGAAACTCCGGGCTTTCAGAGATCCAAATTAGAGTTCACTTCACCGTAGTTAGACTTTATTAACAATTTTCTGATTGCAGAACTGCAATCTCACTGTAATGTAATTCTTTGAAAATTTGCCGTAATTGCGGTGTTGGAATTGCTTTGGCTTATTTCCTATACAAATTTCCAGCGGCTAGTTTTAACAAAAGAACAACGGTACAACAGCGATATAGGTACCCACACTCGCCCTCAACAGATGTGGAATAATGGAATAAACTCCATAGACTGTATAGTTAAGGCCCCTGGCCACCCACACACTCTCCGGACATCAGTGGAATAATGGAATAAAATTTGTAGACTACATAGTTAAGGCCCCTGGGCACCCACACACTGTCCCTACAGCAGTGGAATAATGGAATAAACTCCATAGACTATATGGTTGAGGCCCCTGGCCACCCACACATTGTCTCGATATCAGTGGAATAATGGATTAAACTCTATAGACTAAATAGTTAAAACCCCTGGCCAACCACACGCTGTCCCGATATCAGTGGAATAATGGTATAAACTCCTGACGGTCAGTCCATTTAGTGGACGGTCTGTCCGGATGATGAATTGGCAATTCGTGCAGTGAATGATCGGTCCGGGTGATGAATGATTTGCCCGTGTGACGGAGGGTCTTTCCGGCTGGTGCATGATATCATGGTTAAATGGACGGTCAGACTGGGCGGTGAACGGTCTATCCGAACGCTAGGCGGCCAATCTCGACGGCTAACGGTCTTTCCAAACGGCATACTGCTTATCCGGACGGTGGACACCGAACGTCAGTCCGGACAATGAAGGCCTTACCCAGATGTTGAACGGCCTTTTCGGATGGGGAACGGTTACTGCAGACGGTGAACGGCCTATCAGGACGGCGAACGGTCACTCCGCGCCAAAAATGGTTCGTTCGAACGGTGAGCGATCTCTCTGGACGCTGGGCGGCTGAACGGAAGATGTCGATCGTCCGGGCAGATCGCTTGCCGCTTGGGAAATTTCGCCCACCCGGATAAGCTGTCCACCATCCTTGTCAACTGTCGGGTGAGAACGTACATTATCCAGAGAGACCTTTCAGAGTCCGGATCCTCTGTCAGGAGAGACTTTTCACCATCCTAATAGGTTGTCCATCATCTGATGAGACTGCTAATTTTTCGTATAAGCTATCCACCCAGCCCGGCAGACCGCATACTGTCCGGAGTGACCGTTCAACGCCTGAATAAGCCATCGACCGTCCAGATATGCCGTTCACCGTCTGGAAAAATTGTTCCCATCCGGAAACCGTCCACACACGCCACCCACCGTGCGAACAGACCGTCAATCATAGGGTCTACCATCTGGTCTGACCGTCACTGCACGATGAGTCCACGCAACACTGTCCGCAACCCGGACGAACTGTACGTCACCTCGAGATACACCCGCCACCCGGACTGACAGACCACCACACGAACCAAGCCGTCCACTCCATAATCTTGGAATCTGGTTTCAGTACCTGATCCTAAGTATAGCTGGGTCTTGGACCCTGGTTCTTGCGTTTGTTTGTATACTTTGCCTCTTAAGGCTGGTTTTTAGCCCCTGGTTTAAACAAGTATTTTTTTCTTAATTTTCTATACTTAGAACGGTACTTAGTCTTTCTCTCTCTTGATCCGTTAATCGTAATTTGTTTCGTCCATTTGGTTTAATTTTTCAATTCAATTCAATTCAACCTTATAAAATAGGTGAGTAAAAATTTCAAGGAGAAACAGATCAGGAACGTGGTGGAAAATGGAAAAGCTATTGCAGTTGACGCTAAGTATTGTTTCGGGAAATTCCATGATCTTCTTTTTCCAGTCGAAAACGTTTCCGCCTGAATTACCGAAATAAATTGTTGATACAATAGTTTCGTGTAGTAATTCGTCTTTTTATAATTCAACTTACACGTACCATATCGATCAAGTTAAAAACGAAGTTTTTTGTTGATAACACTGTTTGTCGTTGTAATAAAAAACTTTTTGATCTTCGGATCAGTGGGGCAAAAATATCGATATCTAAAGGCTGACACCCTCGAATTCTGTTATCTCGAAAAAACGTATTTGGTCTAGTGCTTGGTTATCATCCCGTTACTTTGTTACTTCCGGTCCGACTTAAGTAACCAATCACTCAGAATTTCGGCCATTCACCTCTCTATAAAAAAATAGTGCAAACTCATTTTTGTCAAAAAAGCGTAACTGATCGGTTTTTATAAAATTCGCGCCATGTAGAATTTTTATAAAGATATTTGAATGCGTCTCAGTTTGGACAAGTAAAGGATTTACTGTACAGTAAAGCACGTCTGATGTAAAGCGTAAAAATTAATAAAATGTGTTCAATGCAGATAAGGAGTTTCCATTGGCCTAGGGGACCCTAAGAGCGCTCCCGGGTCGAGTGAAGATGAATATCGATAAGAATCGTTTCACATACAACTATCAGTAATTATTGTCTGTGCGACCGCACTCAGTCTTACAATGTAGCCTAGACTTTATTTCATTATTCCACGGGTATACCAGGTGTGTATGCCTACAGGTAGTCCTACTATGTAGCGTATGGGTTTATTTCATTATTCCAAGGTCATATCAAGTGCATGTATGTCCATAGGCCGCCTTAACATGTAGCCCATGCCATTTATTCCATTATTCCACTGCTGTAGGAAGAGCCGTGGAGGCGGTCACGGGCCTTAATCATGTAGGCTATGGAGTTTATTCCACTGCTGCCGGGAGAGTATGTGGGTGGCCATGAACCTTAACTATGTTCGCTACGGAGTTTATTCCATTAATCCACTGTTATGAGGGCGGTGTGTGGGCGGCCACGGGCCTTAACCATGTTGTCTACGGAGTTTATTCCATTAATTCACTGTTATGAGGGCGGTGTGTGGGTGCCATGGGCCTTAACTATGTTTGCTATGGAGTTTGTTCTATTATTCCATGTATATTTGGGACGCTGTGGTATTTCAAAACCCTTGTGCTGAAACTTGCCAGTAGTCAAAAACTGCGTTCTGGTTAGCCGTTCAACTGATTTGGCGAAATGTAATCGTAAACAATTTGAGCGAAAGAGTGCCGTTACGGGAGTATAAAAAATAAATTCTCGTCAAAATTAGGGTCTGGGTGAATCACTGCATTTCCAAAACGACAGAACTAATGCCAAAATACTTGCCAAAAAATCGATCACTAGAAAGATTTGTTATCTTTAATTAGCGTACAACTTTCCCAAATAGCAATAAGAAACCTTAACACGTTCGTTTTTCCATAACTGGGTGTGGAAACAAGAGACTGTTTTTGCTAATTTGGCACTTCAAGGGAAGCGCAATAAAACCCTTCCGAAAAACACTATCCGAAATACGGTTACAATCGATAAAGGTCACGTTTACCGTCTTAAATACCGTTCCAAATTTGCGTAATAAGGCAGTTTGTAACTATTTTCAGTCCCTGAAGTAAAAAGATGAACAAACGGAATACCACTTATGACACCAATTTTATTGGGACTTGGAAATTTTTTCAAAGTTTGAAAAGTCTGGAAATGGAGAAAATTTTGTCGATTTCGATAGTTTTGTTAGCATAGAGTTAAAATACTTCTAGTGTTGGTGAAGGACGAGTACAGTGCTAAATGACCACTGTCAGTCTTTTTGGTAGTAAAAGTATCTTCCTCATTGTGAATTTCACTGTTCTAGTTATTGTGAGTCCCTGTCAGCTCAGCGGTATGAACTCCGCCTCAGGTGACAAGGCAAAGATCAATTTAATTCCCTGACGAGTATTTTTCCCTCTTTTTTCTCATCCCGAAAGGCCGATTGGTCATACTAAATGATACCATATCATTTTGTGATGAAGGAGGGGGCATTTGAGCAGATTGATTTATTGGTCAACCAAGTGCGGCTCTGCCCATAATTTTGGCTGTTTTTTCATCCGGTTTTGAGATGCAACTAGGCAGTGGCGCGCCGAGGGGGGTTGTTTTGTTGATCTAAAACCCCCCTCAAAAGTAAAAAAGGTGCCCTAAGGGTCCCCCATTTAGAGAAAACACCATGATTGAGAATTGTCATCCAATACTCCCCCCTTACGTTCTATCGGAAATATTTCGGATACAATAAAAAGTTTAAAAAAACACCCCTCAAACCAAAGCTCGGCGCGCCACTGCAACTAGGGATTTGTTTTGGTATGAACAAAAAGAGAGACCGCTAAATTGTGACGCACTGTGGTACCGTTTCGAGAACCATAATGAGTTCCAATTATGGTTCGAATTACTGTCATTCTTTCGCCAGGAAAAGGCGTAAACAAATCCCCTAGTGGCCAAATCCATGACAACAGGGCGAAGAAGCAAGGAATTCTCTTTCGATTGAGTGGTGTGACCTGTTTTCACCGGTGAAAGGGAAAAGGAGTTGCAGCGCTTTTAAGTTTGTGCCGAAATTCAGTTTCCACACGAGTAACATGACGAATCACGGGAATGATTGATACGCAAATTCGACCATCTCAACGAAACAAATCACAATGTTAATAACAAGCTCGCCAAGCTACGCTGCTTTCGACTCTTTCGACTCTTTCTATTAAAAGCTAAATTTAACCGAATCGGGTTTAAAACGATTCCGAAAGACCAACTTGGATTTCTCAAACCAGGTTGCGCGGTTGGAGGGTTTGGCGGTGGAGTTGCATGAGCTGTCCGCGGAGGGTGAGCAGTTGAGCGCGTACTCGTAATCCGCGACATTGTGGACGTGGGGGTTATAGCCCAGCACTTGAAGCATCGGGGCAAAGAGCTGGATTTGCTGCCGGAACTCGGCGGGCACCTTGCCCACCCATTTGCTCAACGGTTTGCTGTTGATCTGCTGCACCACCTGGGAGCTTGTGAATTCCACCCTGAAACAAAATGGAATAAAAAAATTAACCGTTTTTGTTAAATGATGTTCGAATACAACGAATGAAAGATAAAGACCCGAACGACCGACACAGACAATCATCCAAAGAGTTTGACGGTCGGTTAAAGTGGAAGACCTTTTGGTCCGACGATCGGACGGCGGATGACCGACGGTTGAACGGTAGACCGTCTCACCGACGGTCTATGTGATGGACGATCAATCGAGACGGCCAACTAGTGGTGCACATTCGGTTAAAGTAGTTCGCTGTTAGTCCTTGAGCGAACCTTGGTTAAAAGCAGTGAAAGAGAAGTCCGACGGACAGACTGTCAGCTTTGCTGGTTGATGGCCTGCCAGATATGTGACAGTCATTTAGACCAGTAGTCGGTCTATCCGCCACCAGACTGGCCGTACGAAAATCCTCAGAACGGACAACCGCCGACCAGGTTCGACCGTTTGGCTACTGGGTTAACCTCTTGCTATCCGAAATAAGTGTATTACACTAACCCATCGTCTACCCTCGACTGACCGTCCTTGCACCCTCGACTGACCGTCCCCTACCCAAGTCGACCGTCTGCCTATTGGACTGGCCGTTCTTGCAACCACCCGATGACCGGGCTGACCGCAAAAGAGTCCACATTGACCGTCTGCCATCATTGTTCAGCGACGGTCCGCTATCCCGAGAAACCCTCAAATATCATCTCGAAGTTCAGCTGTTTGGACAGACAGTTTGCCAATCGGATCGACCGTTCACTACCTCCTGACGTCTCGCCTAGACAGATCGACCGTCCGCTTAACGGACGGACCGTCCGATATTCAACTGATGGTCCACGTCATCGCCGAATGACAGTCCACCATTCCATATAAGACTTACGGGGACACCGGCACGCCGTCCAGTCTGCCGATGTATTTCTCATGCTCCAACATTGAGTCCTCATACTGCAGGCCTAAAAAGTCGCAGATTTGACGAAGCCACGCGGCGGTGTCCAGTACGAGTTGTTCGTAGTAGACCACCATGCAGCGGGAAGGCCCGACCAGAATGCACTGCTCCAGCATCAAACGGTTGGCAGCGTTCCATTTAGCCAGACAGTCCCTGAAATGCACAACATTCTTAATATTCGTTGGGTTTCCCTTGCCGAAGTCAGATTAATCGTACACGTAGTCGGTGATGATGAGATTGGCCACGGGGAGCTTCCTTGACATGATTGAGTGTACCACTGCGCGGCCATCCCGCACGAGATGGATGAACTTGGCATTGGGAAAGAGGACGGAAAGGTAATGGGCACTGTGCATTGACATCGGGTCCTTGTTGCACATCACATCAGCGGCAGTTCCATGCCCGGAAATGATCTAAAAATGCCCTCGAAAATTAGTCGATTTCTGAATCGGGTGTTTGCCCTTTTTGATTGGATCCTCTTTCAATTTGCTTTTTGAGGACTTAATCGACGTCTCAAGTGTTGACAAAGATTCGTTTGTACCTCAGGCTTTGTTCTGAGACTAAAGATGAACTGATTGAAGAACATGAAATTATTTCGCATTAAAAGAATAGAGTCTGACAGAAGAGTACCTCGTATAAAAAAGCGGCAAACGCGGAGTCAATGACGTCTTTGGTGACTTTTCCGTTGGACCACTTTTTCAGTTCCGACTCGAAGGTCGGTTCCTGGTACCAGCTGTCGCGAACGCCCAGAATAATCGGCACCACGTAAGTCTCTTCCCCGCAACGAACCTTTGAATGCACGTCCAGGATGGCGCGCATTAATGTCGTGCCTGGAGAGGAAAAATGCCGGAGGAAATGTGACCATCCATGCCGGACTGATCGGAATAATAAATAAAAGAAGGAATCACAAAGATATGACAACTTTACTGGTTTGGTATATATTAATACAAATTACTTAACAATTTTTTAAATATTCTTAAATAAGTCAAGTTTCAAAACGAAAATGTCAATGACACGTCTTCTTACCACTGCGCGGCATTCCGCCAATAAAAATCATCGGTTTGTTCCGATTTGATGCGACTGCTGTGGAAGTATTCGATCCCTCGGGGAGCTGAATGATTCCGTAGATATTCCGTGAGAGAGCTGACCATCCGACAGCCCCGACAGCACACAAAACTATCGTCAATGCATAGAGAAATCGGTTGGCCCAAGTGTTCAATGAAGAATCCTGCTGGGCAACTGTTTTGGACGCGACATCCTGCTTTTCCCTTTGATTTCGCTTCATAATCGACAATTCTCTTCAATACCCCAGATTGCGTGAAAGAATCACGCTGCAAGATTAGCTCACTGGGTGACAATAACTTATTTACCTCGTAAGCATCTGAAGAGATGCTGAAGAAGAAGATGCTGAAATATCTTGAAAGCTGAGATGTAAATGCAGGCGCTTCTTGCCGTTGGCCATTTACGGACAGACACGCAAGGTGTATCGATGAAATAGGTTATGAGCACATTGATGATTGTTTTGTCTGTGATAACGCGAGGACGAACCGGTAAAAGTGCATGCAGACACATTCGCTTCATCGATGTAACAGCAATATTCAATTGGTCATGAAAAGTATATTTCCGCGATAAGAAAGAACATTTTGTTATCTTCTCTGAGGAATAAAACAGGGCTCTCTCCGTTCATCAGACTGAAAATCTGTGCACAGCCGCGCTTTTTCCCCTTTTTCTCTGTTTGTTAACCCATTGTGGGTGCTTTCTTGGGAGACACTCTTATTTTATTTTTTTGCAAAAGACAAAAAATGCCCGTATTTTTGGGTCTATTTATACGAATGCAGCTTGTAAGATTTCCAGTTTTTTTTACAAGAAAAAGTAAAAAAATGGACGGAGAAACCGAAACTAGCTTGACGGTCGGTCGGTCGGTCGCCGTCACGCCTCTTATCGTTTATGCTGCGAAAACTGATTTGACTCTCATTACATCGTCAGCGACCTCTACAGGGAGCTTTTTCCAACTGTCGAATGCATTTTTTCACCCATCTGAAACGTGCTCCCAAAACAGTCGTTGACTTCTTATGACCGTTCCAGCGGGTTATCGGATTCCTTTTAATAACTTGGTTATAACTATATTCAGTTTGGAAGTTCTTGTTTCAGGGTGGCCCATTCCAGGTAGGAACGTTGTACCGGTGATTGAAACTACCGGTCGGTCGGTCAGTCAAGGTGACGGATGTTTGGTGGTGATGAACTTTCGGTCCGAGTGGTTATGACGGTCGGTCGGTCAAGGTGACGGATGTTCGGTGGGTGATGAACTTTCGGTCCGAGTGGATAGAACGGTCGGTCGGTTGGTCGGTCGGTCAAGGTGACTGATGTTCGATGGGTGATGAACTTTCGGCCCGAATGGTTATGACGGTCGGTCGGTCAGGCAAGGTGACGGATGTTGGGTGAACTTTCGGCTGGAGAGGTTATGACGGTCGGTCTTGAATGAATGGTCCAGAGGTGAATACGATAATTACTATCCTGACCGGTCGTCACCCCGGGATGGACTGTAGACTAAAAATGTTGACCGTCTCGGCCGCCGTTTTGCCACCGAGCAAACGTCAGCTAACCCTCCGGCACTTACCTTGACAGACCGACCCACCGACTGACTGGCCGACCCACCGACCCACCAACCGACCGACCGCCCAACTGACTGGCCGACCGACCCACCGACCCACCGACCGACTGACCGACTGACCGACCGACCGACCAACTGACTGGCCGACCGACCCACCAACCAACCGACCGTCCGTTCACTACCTTGACGGATCTCCAGTACCTTGACAGATCGTGCCTCACCGGGATTTTCATCCACCTCAGACCCTATCATCAAGCAGGCAGACCGACCGTCCGCAACCTCAACATGTCGTGTCCAACAACCTGACCGACGGAAGATCCTCCTAGTTGCACTTGTGGCAGACCTTCCGTAGCTCGGACGAGTCTTCCGCCACTTTGGATCCCTTCATCAACATCTTGTCTCGATCTTTTTGCATACATCCACGACATACTCAAATTGTGAGCTCACGACACTGATCAGATTTTAGAAGCCCCTCGTGCCGACATTTATAGCAATGTCAATTCAATCCGGAAATCGCATTAATTCTACAGGGCGTCAACGGATGCCTCCCATCATTCACCTCACGCTGAGAGAATCTTTTCAATCTCATACCGAGAGGTTATTCACTCTCGATTTTTTTCACGCCGTCGAATCGGCCTCTGCCGTACCATTCTACACACGAAACATTTAATAACAACAAAGAGCCCGACACCATCATCAAACGTCGCTTCCGCAGACGCAATCAAACGGCTTCCGGCATATTTCCGCGGCAAAATCGGAATAAAAAAGAAAAAGCCATTCGCAGAGCTCCTCCGTTGCCGAAACGCCACACACACGCAGCGCACTCAGGGGGGGACCCAAGCAACACCCCTAGGGGCGCCCGAGGGGCCTGGACCCCTGGAAATGCCATTCGCTTGCAAATTTAATTCTTAACAAAAGACATGTTTGGGGTTCTGGTAAATACTATAAATTAAATCCTATAAACGTATAAAGTGTAAGAAATATATACACAAGATCGCATTTAATCTTTTTATTATGTTTAATTTCCATTATTGACTTTAACACGCCGATACATTTTGTGATAAAAATCAAAATTGGAATCTAGCGGCAGTAGCAGGGGTCCAACCCCCTGCTCCCCCTCGGAGGGCGCCCCTAGGGGAGTTAGTTGGACTTACANCCCCCGGGGGGGGGGGTTGGTTGGATTGACACCCCCTGAGCAGTGGAAAAGCGCTTCTGACCGTGCGCAACTTCAGTGAGAAATCGAAGGTGTTTTTCCTGCTGATCTCTGTTGAATGTGCTTTTTATTGCATTGCAAAGTAATCGGTCGGAAGCGCGAGCCGAGTTCGATGGTCGTTCGGCATGGCGGTCCGTGTGTGTGTGCGTGTTGATGATAATTGTCAATTACACGTGTCTTGAACAAGAAAGTCACAGCTACCTCTCTCTCCCTCTGGCTCTAAGCGAGCTCTCGAGAAGAGCTCTCTCGCTGACCATCACACACTCACGTTACAGCACTCGATCCACCCTAAACATTTTACACGCACACGCACACACACACACACACACACACAGACATACACACGCAGATACGCACACACAGACACACACACAGACACACACACACGCACATACGCACACACACAGAGAAGCAACGTTTCGTTTCACGGTCACTTTCGTCATAGTTCGCTGGACTCATTCTCTTCTCCTCACACTCTGGCGACTTTCTTTTTGCTCTTTTCGTGTTACATCTTCTTAGCGTAATTTACCGGCAAAAACGAATTCGTGATTCGTACGGATTTAAAAGTGCCGCATCGAAAAAGAAGGTGCGCCCATCCTTTCGCGCTGGTTTTGCCGTTCCGCGCGCCACTTTTCGTACTGCATTTATTTCGATCCGGAATTACTATCTGGCCGTTCTTTGAGGCATCATTTTGAAAGGGGCCTTTCAACGGTAAGGACGGTTCAAAAATTGATGCTCAGATGTAATCGGTTTGCAGAGGAATCTGGCAGGAATTTTTAGTCAGATAAATTTAATTACGTCTAGCAATCATTTTCATCTTTGTCTCTTGCAGTAAATAAAACAATAAAACAAAGTTTAGTTCAAGTTTGGTTTTAGTTTTCTCAGCACACTTCAAAACGAAAAAGACCGCCTTCAGAAAATATTTTCGCCGAATGACAAAGTCAAAAGTTTCCTCCCGTTTTCAGAGAAATGTGCCTGAGGTGAATAAGCGCCAGCAAATATCGCGGAATGACGACACTCGTCTAGACGAGTTCACTACAATCTGCACTGCGAACCACGCCCTTTTTCATCCCATCCGAGAATTGTGTTCGTGACAATTGCTAGGCTCAATTTTCGATCCGGAAAATGATGCTGCGGATATTTTGCCTCTTTTTCATCATTCTTGTCTGCGTTCCTCCTGGCCAACCTGCAGGTCAGTCAATTCAGTTGATTCAGTTGATTCAATTGATTGTCTGATTTTAACAGATTTATCTGTTACTATTCATACAGGATCATGTCCAGCGGGCTCTGCCACGACGTTTGAACTGATAACAGGGGCAATTTTTATGCAAGAACAAGGCAAAATAAGTCAGTTCCAGACATTCGACATCAACGACTGCTTTGCGGCCTGTCGGAATAGCTCCGCCTGCAATTCCGCCAACTTCGAAACCGGTCTCTGCACCACCTCACAGTTCAATGCCTCCGCGATGCCGGAGAGTCTGCGGACCGACGACTTCCCCGTCTTTCCGAACTACCTTGAAAAGTTGTGTCTTCGTAAGTCTGAATCCCTCTCATCAGAGGTGAATAAACAAAGACTACAGACAATCCAGACAAAAAGGCTAACAGAACAGACCGACAGACAGCCAGACAGCCAGACAAACAGCCAAACAAACAGCCGGACAAACAGATAGACAGACAGACAAACAGACAGACAGACGTATATGTATTAGATATGTATTTTGTAGGTTTACCGGAAACATGTAAACGGCAGTGGAGTTTCCAAGCCGTGGTCAACTATCGACTTCCGGTTTATGGCTTGAAGGCTTTATCGGTGAAAACGAAAGAGGAATGCATGGATGCCTGTCTGAATGAACAGTCCTTCATCTGTTATTCGGCTGAGTTACGTTATAGTAACATGACATGCGTCTTGAATAACGCAAGCCAGTCGATCCTCCAGACAAAACTGCAGAAGGTTACGGATGGAGACCGAGTGGACTACTTTGAGAATAGCTGTGCTAAAGGTAAGCAATCCTCATTGAATAACTCATTGAATGTCAAAATGAATGGATTATCGGATGCGTTGAATCCAAGTTAAATGTACAGACTGATGGACCGACAAATGAACAACAGACAGATTGGATGGAAAACAGACAGACATCGCAATATACGGGATCTTAAAAAGATAGACAGACAGACAGACAATTGACAGATAGACAGACAGACAGACAATTGACAGACAGACAGATAGACAGTCAGACACAGGACTGCAGAAATATAGGCAGACAGAGAGACAGACAGGCAGTTAACTGGGCAGCTAGACAGACAACAAATTAGACTGTCGCCCAGGCAGCAAAATCCTAGAATGCGCTAGAGCAATCGACGGTGCGGTCACATTCACATTTTAGATTATAGCGGGTATGTAGCATATTGCGTGTTTGTTTTCCTTTTCCGGGCATTCACAAATGTTTACCTCTATCGTTTCCGTCTGTTAGATCCGAGGACCTACTGTGAGTACAACCGGATACGAGGTCGCGTCTTAAAAGCCGCCGACTTAGTTCGCAGCAAAGTGGCCTCCCTGGAGGAGTGCAAGTCGCTGTGTCTGACAAGTAATTTCTCCTGCAATTACTACCACTACGGGCAATTATCCGAGGACGAGTGTAGCCTCAGCCATCACACCGCCGTCACGGTGTCACACATTTCGGAGCCCTATGTGTTCAGTGCCGATTTCGTATCCTATGAACTGCGAGCGTGTTTTGGAAGTAAGTCCGCGTTTCATTCTCAGCACACTTCCGCCTCATGGGAATATACAATGTTCAGTCAACCATCAAGCTTGACCAACACTTTGTCTTGCCTTCTTGCACAGTTCAGTGGTTTTATCTGTCTGTCTGTCTGTCTGCCATTCTGTCAGTCTAATTGTCTATCTGTCTCCTTAATTGTCTGCCTTTCTGATTAAATGTCTGTGTGATTGTGTAGCCGTGTGTCTGTCTGTCTATGTGTCTGTCTGTCTATGTGTCTCTCTGTGTGTGTTTCTGTCTGTCTGTCTGTCTGTATGTCTTTTTGTTTGTCTGTTTGTCTGCTTGGGTAGCTATCTGACTAAATGTCTGTCCGCCAGTGCCTCTAAGTGTGCGTCTGTCTGTCTATACATATTTTTGTCTATCTTCCTACCTAATTATCTGTCTGTCTGATTGGTTATTTGCCTATCTATGTCTAAACCGTCCATCTTGACAAATTGTCTCCTGTTCGTTTTTACAGTTCAGTTGTCGTGCGAGGCCAAGAAGATGTCGGTCTTGATTGAGACGGACCGCGTCTTCGACGGTCTGGTCTACGCCAAAGAGCAGCCCAAGGCCTGCCAAAATGATGTGGTCAACTCGACGGCCTTTCAGCTGACGATGCCGCTGGACGGCACCGGATGCAGCACTGCCAACAACGGACGCGGAACCTACTCCAATTACGTCATGATCCAGTATAACGATAAGATTGTCACGTCCAAAGATATGGGACTGAGTGTGTCGTGTGAGTACGACTTGGGCAGTCGGAATGTCACTGGGACGCTTAACACTAATGGGTAAGACCTATCCCATCCCTTCGAGTAAACGCCTGCCCGTGCCTCTGCCTGACCGCTTACTGAGTCAGCTGCCTGGAAGACTTATTGTCTGGCGACTTAACTCCTCTACGTCTGACTGTCTCCCTACATGCAAAACCCTCTGTATTTGTTATATTGTCTGTGTGTCTGCCTGTTTGCCTGCCTTTCTATATGTTGCCCCAACATCATGACTACTATTTGTCTGTATGTCTGCCTGCCTGCCTACCTGTCTGACTTTCTATATGTTGCCCCAACATTATGACTACTATTTGTCTGTATATCTGCCTGCCTTTTTATCTGTTGCCCCAATTTCAGGACTACTTGCCTGCCTGTCTGTGTCTGACACCCTATGTTTTTATGAATCCCCAGCTGTTTCTGTGCCTATCTCTCTTGATATTAGATGATTTGGATGTCGGCATGGAAGAATAATCTGTCTGTCTGTTTGCAAGCTTGTCTGTCTCTTGACCTGCTTGCAATCTGCCTTTCTGATGTACAGCGGCTGTCAATTTTTTGGATGATCATTGGCTTCACTGTAAATTTTCGTTAATTGCTGGCCATCTCTGACAAGGTAGCGGGTTGAACCATTTTTCTTATTCAGGGCGCCAACCATTACGGAGAACGTGAACTTCAAGGTCCCGTCGCCGATTGTCCAGATGACCATTCGCAACAGTCAAGGCAATCCCCTCACCACGGCGACGGTCGGAGACAAGATCTACCTTCAGTTTGACCTCGCTGCCACCAATGGTAATGCCAGCAAACAGACATACGGGCTTCGATATATCCTTACATATTTGGAGACAGAACGGCAGACAGATCATCAGGCAGGCAGAAAGACAGACGGACAAACAGACACGCAGGCAGACAGACACGTAGGCAGACAGATGGACAGACAAACAAGCAAACAGACAGGCAGACAAGCAGACAGACAGACACGCAGGCAGACAGATGGACAGACAAACAAGCAAACAAACAGGCAGACAAGCAGCAGACAGACAGACAGACAGGCAGAGAGACAGACAGACAGACAAACCACGGACACACAGACATACAGGCAAGTAACTGAATCGCATATAGTAAACTGTTACCTCTCTTGTCCATATCTAGCGCCAGACATCTACAACATCTTTGTCAAGGACGTCGTAGCGGTTGACGGCCCGGGAAAAACCAAGATCAAAATGATTGATTCCAACGGGTATACCTTCTAGTTCTTCAGCAAATTCGGACAATTCTGAAAATGACTTTCTGAAATGGACAGGTGCCCGTCGGATGACATTGTCTTAGGACCGGTCGAGACCTTGAACGACGGCAAAACCCTTCGCATCCCAATCGAAGCCTTCAAGTTTCCTACCAACGACGAAGTGGAGTTCATGGCCTTGATCAAGCCTTGCCAGAAGCAATGCGAACCGGCGCAATGTATCGATGATGCGACCCAGATTGTCTATAATAGCTTTGGAAAACGACGACGTCGACGTGAAGCTGCCACAGGGGAGGCCCAGATCTCAGACAAAAAGGGGGATGAAGACATGGTGGTTTTCCACCGCATTAACATTAACGATATCTTTTCGACCTGTCCGAATGGACGGGATGACTGCCTGTCTGGAGGTAGTTCGGCGCTGGCTTATCAAAATGCACTGCGTGAGTATTCTGGAACATCGAATATGTGTCTGTTTGCCTGTCTACCCGCTTGTCTGTATGTACTAACTGCCTGACTGTTTGTCTGTCTGCCTGCCTGCCTGTCTGCCTGTCTGTCTATCTGCCTGCCTCCCTGTCAGGCATGTCTGTCTGCCTGTCTGTCTGCCTGCCTGTCTATTTGTCTGTCTGTCTGTCAGCCTGACTGTCTGTAAGTCTGTCTGTTGAGTCATCTGGTTTGCCTGCCTCCCTGTCAGGCATGTCTGTCTATACTGAACCACCCCATTGTTCCGTTTCAGCCGGGGGAGTTCAAGGTAGAATGATCCCTGAAAGTGGGCAGGTGTGCGTCCACAAACTGGCCATTGCCGTCGCTTCCTCGGTGGTCCTCCTGATCCAGGTGGTGTTCGGTGTGGCGTTGGCCTTCATCTGCCAGCGCTATCGCAGCAACCAGAAGCCCCATTTCAAAGCCTGTCTGGACATCTCCACGCCCAGCCCGAGGTCGACGAGTGTGGCCCTGTCGGACTCGGATTTCAGACCGATGGAGAAATCCTCGAACAAAAACAGCTACGACCTCTCAGGCACCGCCTCGTCCGTGCAGTTCCTCAGCAGGCAACTCTCCCATCCGACCGCCGAATCCAATAGTTGACCCGAATAAGTCCGATCCATGAAGCCTGTTTTTTGTGGTCATTCAAATTGCACGCTGTTAAGGGGTTTGTGTGACGTTACGAAGTTTGCCTTGCGTTTGTTGTTTTTCGCGTGTCTGAGAGAAATTGTTTGGTCGTAGTCCGGCACTCTTGAGATTGATGTATAATTTATTGAAGCTCCGTTTGTTTGACTGCTTAAATAGAGGACTATGCTAAACATGAATACTGCATGATGGTCTTCAGTTTGAGACAGCACAGACACCCTGTCAGGGATCACACGGGGTATGACACAAAATGTAGTCTAAATTGTATTTATCTTAATAATCACGTTTCACTGCAGGAGGTTGCGAAAAAAAGAGCTCTTAGGGACCTCAGGGACTTCCGGCACCGGCACTACCGGGTTCTGTTGAATTCCTGTAAAACGAATGGGCACTTTTAAAAGGATACATAAAAATCAGTTCGACCATGTACACACGTGGCGAAAACCTCAGGCCGACCGAATTAAAACCAACTTTTGACCGGCGCCCAGCAAAATGACGTGGTCGGAGTATGAGCCATTTTCGGTCAATGCGGGCAGCTCTTTCTCACATCGTTTGATTCATTGATTTACCACCAGATTGCCGAAATATTTCAAATTTAATTAATCAATCAGCTGCGTGGTCAGCTGTGGTCAAAATTGGCTCAAACTCAGATCACCCCGTTTTGCAGGGCGCCGGTAAAAAGTTGGCTTTAATTCGGTCGGCCTGAGGTTTTTGCCACGTGTGTGGATAAGATACGTACTGCGGCAACTGCCGAGTGTCGCGCGACAGATACGACCGAACTGGAAGAAGGCTTCCATCTGGACACAGCTTGCGTAATTGGGATTGGGATAGTCCACGCAAGAGTACCCGTAGCGACAGGTATAACCCTCCTACACAATGTATTCAACAAACACATGAAGCGACAATCTTTCACCCGGACTAATTGATTGCGAGGAGGTCATAAAATAGTTAGTAAATTAATAATTTCTTAACTTGTTCAAACCTTTTCATTTCTCACTTACAAATGACATCATTACAGTGTAGTAACTATTTTCAATCTCTGTGTATTATTTTATGTGTTATTTAACCAATTGGTGAAGGAGATGTGTTACGTACCGCGCAGGACTTGTGAACTGCCGCAGGTGGTCCTGCGTATATTTAGAAACAGATCACATGTGTAGACATTTCTCCATATAAGACTGATCTTTAGTTTAATACATCAATTTGGCACTTACGTTGGGGATAATTGTCGTACGCGTTAGTCGCCGCGACCAGCGACAGCACAACCACGGACGCCAAAAGGAACACCTGCATCTTTGATGGATAATATTAATATTAATAATAAAATAACAAAGTTAAAATAAATCTGCAAAAGTGAAGAGTGCAGGTCGAGGTTTCTGTAGAGGTCAAGT
Organism: Hypsibius dujardini; assembly: GCA_001579985.1. Taxonomy (NCBI): domain Eukaryota; kingdom Metazoa; phylum Tardigrada; class Eutardigrada; order Parachela; family Hypsibiidae; genus Hypsibius; species Hypsibius dujardini. The sequence goes on from LRSR01011843.1 coordinate 20,630, forward strand.
CTTAATATCATTTGTCTTAAACACCACGTCTACTTTTATAGTCATGACGGGGACCGGAATTGATCGACTTTCGGAAATACCCGGTGACCGTGATTCCATTCTTATTACCTTGATATCAGCTTGTGTTTTCAGTTCACAAAGCTATCTACGTATGAGATAATAGTCTAGCGAGATACCTTAGTTCAGAGATACCTTAGTTCAGAGATACCTTAGTTCAGAGATACCTCAGGGGAGTTTTCGTCAAAGGCTCTGCGCTCAGTATATTGTCTGCGTTTGGCTCAGGAAAACGAACTGTCCTACTCTAATTATGAATGTAATCATTGAAAATTTATAATTCATAACAGGCATGAACCCAGACAGACAGGTAAAAGTGCAGACAGACAAACAGGCAGGCAGGCAGACAAACAGACAAACAGGCAGGCAGGCAGACAGACAAAACGAGAGACAGGCAGACAGTCAGGCAGTCTCTGTTACGAGAACTCGAACGGTGTGGGTCATGGTCGAACAGCTCGAGAAAAGATAACAAAGCAACCGACAAACGCGGATGGGCTGCTATGGAGAATTAAAAACGAGTTTTACACCAGTGAAAATGTATTGGAGAAAAACGGAAGTTTCTGATACAATCAAGGAGAGGGGGATAATTTCCATTCGGATTCCATAAAGCGACAAGCGGAGGTAGAGGACTCTAGACAACCATTCAGGCTAGAGTCGGTGAACCCGTCACCGGCACACAAAACCAACGGCTTCTTATTCAACACAAAGTAAGGCGTCTTGCTTCCTTCGCAGGCAGCTTCTTTACTTCGCACTTGAGAAAAGCGCCATTTGTGGATCTTCCTTGAGTCGGCCTTGGGCAATTCCGGAAACATTTGGTAAACTCGATCCAGCAAAATCTGTTCGACTTGTTCTTTTGACTCCTCAAGGTGATCCTTCCCGAACTGCCATGTGGTGTGGACGACCAAGGCCGCGGGATCCCGAGGAGCGCTTCGTTTGATGTTATCCACCGCGACATACCGAATCACCTATAAAGAATCAGCTAATCAGTTCTTACTGTCTGTCTGTCTGTCTGTCTGTCTGTCTCGTCTGTCTGTCCGCTGTCTGTCTGTCTGTCTGTCCTGTTCGTCGGTCTGTCTGTCTGTCTGTCTGTCCTGTTCGTCGGTCGGTCTGTCTGTCTATTTTCTTTATCCTCCATACATCGTCATTATCGACAAATTTGAATCCAAACTTGAGCCCAATATCACAGCGATCCGGGAAGAACAGCACCAAAGTGAATCGTGTCGAATACTCGACGTTCCGGTTCGTCAGTTCCTCGAACGCTTTCTGGTCGTAAAAGTCCCCCTGCAGCTTTAGAATCTGCGGAACTGGCATTGTTAAGACCACCGCGTCAAACTCTTCCGTCACACCGGAAATCGTGGCGACATTTAGCTTCCCTTCAGGGGTCTTTTGGATGCTCCTGACTTCGCGTTCGCTGACGAAACTGGCGGTAGATGTAGCGAGGAAATGTTTGACCAGCGAGGACATGCCCAGTGGCGCCACCATGTCTCGGACACCTTCTCCAGTGTATGGGCTGGCCCCTTCCACGGCTGCTGTCATGTCGGTTAGCAGACCTCTTTCTCGAAGCCCAGTGTAAAATCTGCCAAAAACCAAAACAAACAACTAAATAAAGTATCGGGATAAAAGTATCGGGATTATAAGTAAAAATAATAATTAAACAAAAAAAACACTTAAATATCGGTGGAAATAAGTCGAGCAATCAAATCAATCAAATTGTCAAGTGAATCAACCAATCAAACGACCGTTCTGCCGTATAAGCTATTCATCTTATGCATGAACGAACTGATCAATCACTCAATCAATCAAGACATCCACAGTAGGAATCAACTTCGTCGCACCTTCCGAACTTGTTTATATCGTTTTCCGTCGTGCTGACGTATTGTCCACCCACGTCTGCATGACATTTCGCATTGGTCGGGCATCTCGCGGTGGTAAATCGCCCACCTGTGAAATGAAGATGAAATGAAAACGGAATGAAATGAAAAGAAAAAGTGCTTGTAAGTGACACTCCAATCAATCAATCAATCGATCGATCACCTGAGCTGCGGGCTTAATCCCACAGCGTAACACTCTAATCAATCAATCAATCGAATACCTGAACCGCGGGCTTTATCCCACAGCGTGACAGACAACAGTTTGCCCGCATCTCCAGCCACTCGCTTCAACTCAGCAGCAATAATGGCGCCAGTGAAGCCAGCACCCACAATCAACACACCACTCATCGAGTTCACATTTCCGCTCATTTTCTATTAAATAACGAATACTTAAGAGGAGAATGAAAACGGGGCGAAATAAATAAATTAACTGCGCAACCAATCGTGCACATACTGTACAACACACGAATCAAGTAATCAATCGATGAACAGAATGGCTAGCTGTCGACAGGAAGTGCAGCAGCTGTTCAAGGCGGACCGTTCCGCAATAGGAGTGGCCTGATGCGAGCGGGCGGGGCGGAACCCAACAAGCCAGGCAGTTTAATCTCCTAGACCGATATCATGAAATACACTACCGTGTTAAATGAATGAATGAATATGTGCAAACTAGAATATTAATGACTCGGGTAAATTTCGAGCGATCAAAACGAGAGCGTATTACCATTGTCAGCCTGTCAGTGGTCGCTGCTCTGGACTTCTCGTTTGATTGATTGATTGCAGCCTGTCAGTGGTCGCTGGACTGGACTGCTCGTTTGATTGATTGATTGCAGCCTTGCAGACACCATACAGCGGCCCTTCCGCTGTCACCTAACGCACCCATTACACAACTCAACCCATTGAGTCGCAAGAAATGTAAAAATATAAATCGGAATTTCCAGGGGAAAAGTTAGAGCGTGGTGTCTTCGCCTTTGCCATTCTCAACGGTTGACCGACGGCAATCACTTACCGGATTGGAAGGTTTGATTGATTGATCGATTGCAGGCCAACACATCGGCCGTTCCGCCGGATCGCCCGGTCGACGGCCGTTCCGTTATCAGCTGACGCAGCCATTATACAATCACCACACAAAACTCCATTCACGCGTTTTCCTGCCCTGGTGAGATGATCGATGAAGCTCCTCCATTCCCACACCTGTTGCGGTGAAAGGGCTTTCCGGAATTTATTTTGCAAGCACCTTTTCACATCCCCGTTCTCTTCTTTTTCTGTCGGGGAATATTTTTTTCTGATCACTTTATTAACTTTTTTAAATTATTAAATATTAAATATTAGTTAATCAATATGGCAACAAGTGGCGTTTTGTCGGCCGGCAATCCGCCCTCATCCCCTTCCCATCCCGGAATCGCCACCCAAACAGATGCGGCGCTCAGTGCGGCAGGAGGTGGCGCCGCGAAGGGACAGGAATTGCGCGTGGGGAGGGAAATAATTGGGGCGACGACCAAGGAAGCGCCATCTTTGAAGAGTCCGACGATAGAAAAGGGCCTGGTCGTGCAGAAGAATGCCCGCTGGTATCATGGGGGTGTGGCCAGTGCCATGGCTTGTTGCTTCACACATCCATTTGACTTGGTCAAGGTGAGAGACCATTCAGAGAAAGCGGCGGTTCATTTTCGGCAAGAGTTTCGAGTTTGTTTTGAATGTTGTGCTTGATTGATTGATTTGATAATAAACGCACCGGCATTTTGATTACGTCTTCAACCATCACTTGATTGATTGATGATTTGCTTTTTATAAATATTTGACATTATTAGGTTGGTTGATTGTAGTGTTGCTTAAATATGTTTCAAGATATTTTAAAGAGCTCAGACAGCGACTTTATACTTTAAATAAAATATTTCAGAACAGCGTTTTATTTTTAACTAAATCATTCTTAATTTAAGGAAAAATCAATTTAATTCAAGTTCTCAATCTTGATTGAGATTGTCGATTGATTGATTTGTTTCCTCGGCAGGTTCAATTGCAGACGCAACAGGACGGCAAACTCAAGATCATCCCGTTGACCAGCAGTATTGTACGGCAGCATGGATTCCTGGCGCTCTACAACGGGATCAGCGCTTCACTTCTACGTCAAGTCAGTGGAGATCTTATTGACACAAGGAAGATCGCGCCCTCGGCTTATTTTGTTTGCGCTTTATTTAGCAAGAATGCTGACGATGTTTCATGTTTCCTTGCGCCTCTTTTTAGTTGACGTACTCCACGGCCCGCTTCGGTGTCTACGAGGCTCTCCGACCGAAGGATTCCTCACAGTCTTTCTCCTTTCTCATGAAATGTGCCACGGCTGGCGCAGCCGGCGGAATCGGCGGTCTTATTGGGTAAGACAATCTCCAGGCAGGCAGGCAGGCAGGCAGGCAGGCAGGCAGGCAGGCAGACATACATACAGACATACAGACATACAGAAAGGTAGGTAGGCAGGCAGACAAACAGACAGACAGACAGACAGACAGACAGAC
>LRSR01011844.1:0-17060 GCA_001579985.1 Hypsibius dujardini
TCAATCCAGGACGTCATCATCGAGGGCCGAGGCATGGATTCAGCACCTCTCCGGATCGCTGTTCCCATTTTCGCTCAAGCAAATCCTCTGCCCACTAGAGAAAAACAGGACTACAAATTCCGGCTGCATGAGCACTCTGACTACCAATGGAGTCCTCGCTTGAGTGCATTTGACTTTCAGGTACAGTAGACATAGTCAGGCCTGTGTAAATCTGTGTCAGCTCATATGGCTGCTCATATCACCTGCACGTCTTGTTGTCTCTAGCGTCTCCTTTCCAACGTCACGTCGATCAAAATTCGGGCTACATATATGCCCGATGGAATCGGCTACATTGATAACGTAACCCTGGGCTCTGCCTCACAAGTTAGCCAATCCCCCAACAAGGCCTTGGGCCTGTTGGCATCCCATGTCGAGACCTGTAAGTTCGTGTACATTCAAGCATAGTTCATTCAAAGAGTGAAAGACATTGACCACTGTCTCTCCGTCTTGTTTATTGGACTGTATTTCAACCAATTTCCACCCGAACCGTTCATTTTTTGTCGCTAGGCCAGTGTCCGAACGGATATATCGGGCAGTTCTGCGAGGATTGCGCCCCTGGTTTCCGACGGAATGTGCCCAATGGGGATGCTATGGCGCTGTGTGTGCCATGTACCTGTAACAACCACTCGGAGATCTGTGACCGCACAACGGGTCGTTGCATGTGCCAGCATAATACGGCCGGAGAGAGCTGTGAGCGATGTGCTCCGGGATTCTACGGACGTGCAACAGCTGGCACCCCCGGCGACTGCAAGAGTTGCCCTTGCCCGCATAATGGACCCTGTGCTCTTTTGGGTAATGGGGAGGATGTGGTTTGCATTGGATGCGCGACGGGCTATGCTGGTGAGTTTGATATCTTACTCTTCCTTCGGAGGGGAATGTTTCTCACAAGTCGAGTTAACGGCTCTTTTCTCCATGTAGGCATGCGATGTGACATCTGTGCCGACGGCTTCTTTGGCGACCCGGAAGGAAAGCATGGAGCAAAAACGCCGTGCCGACCTTGCAGCTGCAACAACAATATCGACGTGAGTCTGCTGCGGAATGATGCACGTTAACTGTTACAGATATAAATAAATAAATATTTATTTAATTATTTCTATAGCCCAACGCTGTCGGGAACTGCAACGCCCTCACCGGTGAATGTCTCAAATGCATTCACAATTCAACTGGCCGTGCCTGTGAAAATTGTCTGCCTGGATTCTACGGGGACGCCTTGAAAAAGACTTGTCTTCCTTGCAACTGCCATCCTCCAGGCACGGAGAGCATCAGTGGAAGTGTTTTGGATTGCGACAAAGCCACCGGGCAGTGCCCGTGCAAGAATAACGTAGCTGGTCGCCGGTGCGACGAAGCTCCAATTGGTTTCTGGAACCTGGTTCTCGGAGAGGGTACGTGAGGGTGTGTTGAGCGGGTGCTTCTTATAAAATTGTATCTCATTCTGCTGGGGTTGTACATTTGTTAGGGGGTCAACGATGCGATTGCGACCCGAAAGGATCTTTCAACCGCTCATGCCATCTGTATAGTGGGCAATGTCACTGCCGCGAAGGCGTCATTGGACGTAAATGCGACAAATGTTTGCCGAATCATTACGGATTCAGGTAAAGACGCAAGAATTCAGGTAGATTCAGATAGATTCAGGTAGATAGATTCAGGTAGATACATTACGGATTCAGGTAAAGGCGCATATTGAGCTGATCCTCCCGACTTGTCGGGATTGATTGATTGATTGTTGTATTCAATTTGTCTGCGTTCCTGTACTGTAGCTCAACCGGATGTCGTCTATGCAACTGTGATCCCGCTGGCTCCCTCACCTCGCAGGTCTGTTTGGGGAAGAATTTTAATTTGGTGGCGCTTTTTCGTACAATAGGAATTAGCTCAACTCAATTCAATTCAATTCAATTCAAGACTAAATGTTTTCTTGCAGTGCGACCTGAACACTGGTCAGTGTCCTTGTCAAGTGGGCGTTGTGGGTAAGCAGTGCAATCGCTGCCAGGAAAATCGCTACAACATCGCCGCTGGATGTCTGGAGTGTGCGCCCTGTTACAACCTGGTCAAAGATGCATCGGATGGATATCGAGTCAAGCTGAGAAAGCTCGAGCAGGCACTGGATGCTGTTGCGAGTGCATCGGTCACGGTAAAATTTCATATTGAAATGTCTCACACGGTTTCGTGCCATTGAAAGTGTTTTATATTACATTTTGCAGATTGAGGATCTGGCCGGCTTTAAGACCAAAATGGACCGTTTGAATACTCAGATTGACGAGCTCCAGAAGAGTGCAGTGAATGCCATTGGAGCAAACGGAATAACTGCGAGCGAGAGCGCGAACCTTGTGGGTCGTCTGGAGCAAATCATGAAGCGAGTGGCCGCCATTGAGCAGAAATTGCACAACACCTCTTCGTTGATTGAAAGCGGTCGGATGTTCGCCAATGATGCCGGATTCGTTGTGAGCGAGGCTGAAAAGCTCGTGAAACGTTGCTTCGATGCTCTCAGTAGCACGCGAAACTACCTCGAAAACGAAGCCAGGTAAGCATCATTCATTAATGAAATGACCAAGCGGCTAGAAACTGGATCGAGCAACAGAGTTTTGTTTAGTTCTAAGATAAATGGTTAATCATTGGATTGTTATTATCTCCAGAGAGGCTTTCCTTTCGGCTCAGGACGCGTCGAGTCGATTCGGACAAACGTCGAACAGAATGTCTGAGGCAAGTCGCGTGCTTCCTCCTTTTACGAGCTAGTACTGGAATGTCATACCTATGTTAACTTGACTAATTACCCCATTAGATCGCCCGAGATGCACGTCGACTGGCTGACGAACATGAGCAAGCCGCGGCCACTATTATCAGTCTAGCCGAAGAGGCACTAAATTCCTCGCGTGATGCTATGAGGCTTCTTACGGACACGGTGGCCAAAAAGAAGAACAACACCGCCATTCTCCAGGATCTGCATCGGGAGCAGTCCTTGCTGCAGTCCTTGCAAACAAGGGTCCAAAATCTGGCCACCATGGCTAAAGAGGACGCGGATAAGGCCTACAACGAAGCGCTGGACATTTATACGCGGGCGAGTGGTTTGGTCGTGCCCAACATTAACGTGCCGTTAATGCTCAGCCAAGCAGATAGTATCGATAACAGTTCCCAACACATCGCCAATTCTTCGAGTGATTTGGTGTCCGGTAAGCCCTCCGCCTGTTTCGTTATAAAATTTAGTACATTTGCTACTCATTTGTGATCCTCATCCTCATTCATGGGTGCTTTTACAATAGGCAACGCTGATTTATTGGACTCAATTAGCGCACAGAAATCGGAAGCCATCCGCTTACTCGCGACCGGCAAGGCTATGCAACAGGAAACGGATGTAAGTTATCTGGAGTACTGCTGTCTGTCTGTCTGTCTGTCTGTCTGTCTGTCTGTTTGTTTGTCTGCCTGCTTGCCGGTAAGCGAAATCGATTAGATAACGAGAATTGGCCCTGACACTCTAACAACGAGTATGAACGTAGCATATGAACGTGTTTTATTCTTAATTGTTGTAGGCAATGTTGGGTGACATCGACAAGGCCAAGGCGGATGCGGATAATGCCATTCTCAAAGCGGAAGGAATTCTGAAGGAGGCGCGCGACACCCTCCAGACGTTGAAGGAATTTAACACAGTGGCTCGGCAAAGCGAAGAAGCGGCGAAAAAAGCCATTCAAGACGTACCTCAAATCGAGCGTGATATCGATGCCGCCCTCCGGCGCAACCAAGATGCCCAACAGGCGTTGTATGAGGCGGAGAGCGACGCAAAGCGCGCTAAAGAAATCGCGCTGCTAGCGCAAAAAACAGCCGAAGAGTCCTCAACGGTAATTCCATTGTTGCAGTGACTTGAAGCTTTTGCTTCGGCGGAGAGTACTTCGAGTCGATATCGCTTACCATTTCCTACTCGCAGATTGCCGGAAAGATTCGACAAGACTCGAACCAAGCAAAGGTCTTCGCAGAAGGTCTCAAGGATAGAGCTGACAACTTGGCTGGTGACGTGAGCAAAACCAACGTCGAGTTTGAGGAATTGGTCAACCAAGCGAAGGAAGAGGAGAAAGCAGTCAAGGTTGGGATCACCGATGCTAATTGCAAACTAATTGCTTTTGCGTGTATAATTTAATACTAGGACTAATTTATAACTAGGACGCCATTGACAAATCCGGCGAAGCAAAACGAAAAGTCGAGCAAGCTCGAACTCAAACAGATCAGGCCCTTGAGATGGTTGATGATATCCTCTCTCAATTAGGTAAGTTTTTGTAGTGTTATTCGTCTCACTGTTTGGCTGATGAGTCTATCATCTAACCCGTCCTTGCCACTGCTTCAAAATGAACACCTAACAACTCACTCTTTTAGGTGGCGTGGAGGATATTGATGAGAGCAGACTGGACGCTTTGGAAGTGCAGTTAGCAGAGGCTGAAGCTCAACTGACCAGTGCCAATCTCGATCCTCGACTGCGCACTCTGACAACCAGCAGACAGACTCAACAGCGGATTATAAACGACTACACGCTCGAGCTGGAACGACTTCGAAAGGAAGTGACCACTATCGAAGCTATTCGCAACTCTCTTCCGGAGACCTGTTTCAACACAATGCGTCTGGAGCCTTGATCATTGAGTGTGCTTCAATTTTATTTACCGGATGTGCCAATTAAACCCTGCAATAATTATTGCTCCAGAGTGCTTCCTTCTCTTTCTCGACCATCATCTGCATTTAATTATATTAGCCATCTACTTTTGTTGTTGTTTTTTTGCTGTATCGGAACTAATTAATACAATACTACTCAACTCTATCGGAGCGAATAATATAGGGATAATAAGAGTATGCGAAAAGGTTCGACCGCATAGTGGGAGCCGCAAACAGTTTCGCCGCAGTATTCACGAGTGTATGGGAAACTCTATTCTTTGTTAAAGGTTCCCTCGTGCTTCTTGGTCTGCTTCAATTGCCTCGAAGAGTGATTTGAAGTTTCCGGCTCCGAATCCCTAACAAGAAGAATAAATGCTTTTAAATGTCTGCCTAAACCGATCACAGATAAGTATGTCGATATACATTATGGTTATGTCGTTGAATGCATTCGAAGAAGAGTGTTGGTCTGTCCTGAACGGGCTTGGTGAAGATTTGCAGCAAGTACCCATGGTCATCGAAATCAATCAGTATTCGAAGTCGCTCCAGCTGTTAAAGAACATAGAATATATTTTATGCATTGAGGTTATACAGTATATATATATGTATATATGTATATACAGTACATTGAAAATGTACTGTAACAATGAATCCTGCCTGTATGCCTGTCTGCCTAGCTGGCTGATTATCTGTCTGTCTGCCTGCCTGCATGACTCTCTGTCTGTCTGCCTGCCTGCATGACTGTCTGTCTGTCTGCCTGCCTGCATGACTGTCTGTCTGCCTGTCTGCCTGCATGACTGTCTGTCTGTCTGCCTGCCTGCAAGACTGTCTGTCTGCCTACCTGCCTACCTGCATGACTGTATGTCTGTCTGCCTGCCTGCATGACTGTCTGTCTGTCTGCCTGCCTTCCTGCATGACTGTCTACCTGCTTGCATGACTGTCTGTCTGTCTGCCTGCCTTCCTGCATGACTGTCTACCTGCTTGCATGACTGTCTGCCTGCTTGCATGACTGTCTGTCTGTCTGCCTGCACGACTGTCTGTCTGCTATAGGATTCTGATGCTTGTAGTATCAGGGAGCCATTATTTACTGCTCATTCAGACACAACACATACCGTATCCAAATCCTCTGTAACATTAATCTTAGCGGACTTGAGTTGTTCGCGCAATGTCACGTAGTAGGTCTTCGGGACTTGAAGGAACTGAGTTCCGCGAGCCTTGAGGTTTTCGATCTGGATAAGGAAGACATACTTGCACGTTATTGAATTAAAATAATTTTGAGCATTATATTTGACTGACCGTTGTAATAATATCGGATGTGTTGAGTGCAACATGTTGGACGCCTGGACCATTGTAGTAGTCCACGTACTCCTGGATCTGACTCTTACGAAGCCCATTTGCTGGCTCATTGATGGGCATTTTAATATTTTCTTCATAATTGGCGACAACGATGGAGCGCAACGAGGAGTATTGTGTGTGGATTTGCGAGTCATCCACAGACCAAAAACGATGGAATTGCAGGACCTTCTCGTACCTTCGTGACAAAGATGTCTACCTTATCACATATTACCAGAGGCAAAGATGCAGAAATAAGTTGGAAGGTTTGTTACCATTCAGCTGTCGACTCCATCTCGCCGTCCGGCTGATTGCCTACCTAAACAGAATACGAATCGTTTAGATTTCATTAGCACGATCATCATCATTAGGTCGGTTCTTTGTGCTCTCATACTTACAACGTGGTCGATGAAATCCAATTTTCCCTCCGGTCTACACCGTCACGAAACAGCAATTCAAAGAATATACATAAGGCCAGGCAAGTTTGCAAGGTTTGCGGCCCATTTACGACTGTTCTATAGGAGGTCGCTGGTTCGTCTACTTACATATACACGCATATATATATGTAGTACTGTATATATGTATGTATGTATGTAGCATATATATATATATATATATATATGTGTGTAGTACTGTAGAGTCTCGACCACTTGATGCCAGTTTTTAGTGAGCCCCGTATATTATGACTGCAGGGTAGCACAGTGCGTGCAGGCATAATATACGGGTGGGTCTAAAATCTGGCACCAAATGGTCGAGACTCTACAGTAATAGTACTCGTAATAAAACAGGTGTTAATCATTATTTGACGTACAGTGTATCCAGCAGTGGATCTGTCGCGATCGGAGATGGGAAGTATCCCGGCAAAAAGAAGCCCTTGTAATTTCCCCTTTCCACGAGAGTGTGAGTGGTGTCGCCGTACTACGACACGGCAAGCGCAAGAATATTGGTCGTATCGCGTTTGCACGTTCTTAGCTTCACCTACCGTCTTGATGGTGGCGAAACGAACCGAACCACCGTCATCAGACTCAGTCCAGATGTCTCGGACCAAGACACCACCCATCTCTTTCGCTTTCTGCATGGACACACGGGAGTCGGTCAGAAAATGGTCACGGTAGAACATGGGCATTGTGCTTTCCAACCGACGATTGTCTGCATAGCAAACCTTGACAATTCCCTCCAAGTCGTCCACAGCAAAGGCAACATCCTTCACTCCGTCACCGTGCTTGGTCAGGTGCTCAGCCATCTGACCTGTGACCGGGTGTGATCAGCCATCCAATTTCACAAGGCCAAATACACACGTGGTAAAAAACTTGCGCTGACCGAGTTGAGCCGTTACACTCGTTGCATGCCTGCTGTGCACAGCCGTCGAGTTAAAGGGCTTGATTCGGTCAGCGCAAGGGTTTTGCCACGTGTGTAGCATGGTAGACGGCAATTTGACGAACCGGTGGCGCTGGAATTGTGATTATACGCGGACTGGAAGACCAGTCGGATCTTGTTTTGCTGCACAACATGGGACGCGATCTCGCGACTGCCAGTCTCCAGACCTCGATATGCTACCGGTTTAAATCCCATTCGCACACAATAGAAAGTGGCGGCTTGAAGGGCATTTCCAACCAGCAATGTCAAATGGTCAAAGTTGAGGAAGCGTCCACGCTCCGGCTGAATAGAAAACAATCATCAGTCCCATTCCTGTCGGCAGTGTATGTGCTCCAGGGATTATTATAAGGGGATTTTTAATGATACACAAACCCAGTCAGAATTTTGTTAAGCTTATGCTGCGCGTGCTTCGCCTGCGTGCATCGTGTGCGCGTGCTTCGTGTGCGCGTGCTTCGCGTGCGCGTGCTTCGTGTGCGCGTGCTTCGCGCGCTTGCCCTCGTTGAAACTTCTGTTGACCGAATCAAGCCATTCGCCTCGGTTAGTGCAGCAGTGCTATTGCATTACCGAGTGCGGTAGCTTGAATCGGGTTTACATTGGATTTGAGAGATTGGGTGTACACAAGACTGCAGCGGCTTCAGTACTGCAGTGCATGTACCCTTTTCCCCAATAATTTTCAGGCTTTTCATTCACGTTAATAACTTTTAGTTGAAGATCCTGCAAACTGTATAGGAATTCCAAAGAAATGTGAACCATTAAGGCCGTTTAATCTCACACAAATCGTTTAATTCTCACACGTTTTTACGTAATGTCACACACACTAAAATAATCCCCTGATGCGCGCATCGTGTCGAGACGTGTAAGTGCGCCAGACAAACCTGAGGTCCTTTGTCCGTGTAACTAGTCTGCAAGCCAAAACAGAAGATTCTCAATGTATAATCAAAGATGGGCAATTGAGCGGTACGCCCTTGCATGCCGTAGGACAAGAGACTGTAATACGACAAGAACAAAATCCGGCAGGCACTTATTACCATTATCGCAGTGAAAGTGGATACTTGTCAAGGTCAATTAATTCCAGTATACTGTAATGGAAACAGCCACAGTCACCTGGACTATAGAAACAGAGAAAAGATTGTTACAGCGGACTGTTGTCTCCATAAACTAAAATCTCAAAAGCTGAACGTAATATTATTTACTGGAGCTCTATAATAAGGTCACAACTAAGACGTACTAAAACTAAAAGCACAAGTACTAGGACTAAAAACAGTAAAGTCAAGTAACACAATTCCCTCGTATTATGGCGAACCTCCAAGTGAAGTGAGGATATTCTGTGGGAGAACAGACTACCGGGTACATACTCAGGCGTCATGCGACCTGCCGCGAGTTGCAAAAATAATTCCGACAATTGGTCAAACGCGGAGGACGGGCGCAGCAACCGATTGGAATCGTCTTGATTACAATCTGCTTTGTAATGCCAGCCTCGTTAACAATCCTGAAATCTATCGCAGAACAGCATGCCTTCACTGATTACTTTACTGTATTACGTACCGGATGCTTTACTCAGAATGATAGTGGGCAGAATCGTGTGAAATAAGGAAAAATTATCCATACAAAACGAAAGTTAATAGTATATTGTACATGAAACAAATAGCAGTGCGAAATTCATAATAACATTAGAAAAGACCTTCAGCGCTTTCTAAGGTGCGAAGAAAGAGGTCGCAATCCAAATCAAACATTGTCTCTTCAATGAAGAACTCGCTGAGGTCGCAGGTAGAACTGAGGTCGCAGGTAGAACTGAGGTCGCAGGTAGAACTGAGGTCGCAGGTAGAACTGAGGTCGCAGGTGGAACTGATGCCGCTATCGCTCGTCTGCGGGGAGGATGGCTCGTAGACTGGAGAAGCTGAACTCGTGGAACCTCCCTCGAGTGACAGTGGAGAGAGGCCCGCAGACAGGTCAGGCAACACCATTCCGGTGACCTCAAATGTTGCTGGCTCTTCTACGAAGGAAGCGACAGGCTCTGTTCCGAACTGAAGGAAATCTTGGAGGGATTCCAAGTCTGATGGACTGGGTCCAACCATTTCTCCAGCAGCCTCCTTGTTCCACATCTAAAAGAGCAAAACACAGCGTTAATAGACGGAAGAGCAATGTAACGAGTAATGTGATGTGGCGTACCGCTGGCTGGACTGCAGATGGCGCTGGATCAGCGCTTCCACCGAGATCTTGCCTGAAAGCACAAAATTTCATCAGCCCGAATTGCCAAAATCCAAATAATTGGAAGCATCCAATTAGTTACTAAATTTACTAACCAAATCTCTTCGAGGAGACTGAGGAGCTCATCTGGGAGTTCGGGTTGAGAATCTGAAGAAACTGCATCAGCCAAAAGACTAGGCCCATCGTCACCTGATCCTTCTGCAGAGGAGCACTAATGAATGCCTGTAAACAAAAAGTTGTTGAAACACTCGGCTTCGTTTATTGTTTTAGGAGCGCGGAGTATACATGCTGTACTTACTGCTGATTCAAAGGTGACGCTGGAACTGATCTCCGGAACTGACTGCGGTTCTTCGTGTTTGATCTCAAGCACCTGAAGTAAACGGTTTGTTCCAAATATAATAACGGTCACCAGCTCATACACATTCCCAAGTGCAAAGGCTAACAACTTTTACCGTTTGGGTCTTTAAGACGACGTTTTCGCTCAAAAGTCGGTCTTTCTCTTCCTGAATGGTCAGATTTGTTGACTTTAAAAGGGCATTCTGCGAAGAGAGAGAAGAGAGCCCATTGAAGACAGCCATAAACGACAGTCTACTCAATCAATCAACCACCATGCAAGATCACCAGGCAAAAAATTTAAGATGTCCCAAATTAGACAAATAAAACTTTTGCCAACTCTTACCTCTGCTTTGAGTTTTTTAATCTCTTTTTCGAGATTGTCCATATAGAGACGCTTTCGGTCTCGGCTCTGTTGAGCTGCCACTCGGTTCATCAACTTCCTGAAAATAAAAGAAAAAAGGTCAGCTAAATAATAGAAAAGGGTAAGCATCGTTATGCACTCTCCCCTAGACTCAACCGTTCTAGCCGCTTTCATTCTCGAAGGGAGGCAGTAACGACAATAAGCCCCTTTTCTACTCAATCTGTCGGATTTAATTAAACCACAACATTCGTCCATTTTACGTACCGTTTTTTGTCCCTGTCTGACCCGTTCTCCTGATCATCTTCCGGAGACTTTCTTTTTCCATTGCCATTTGCCCGACCGGAAGTGGACGATGCCAGGCTGGAGAGAGAGGGTGATGGACTGGGTTCGTGAGTGAAGGCAGCCCGCACCACCACCACCTCCTTCTTCCGCACAGCCAAACTGGGAACCATCTCCTAGCTTTTCCTCTAAGGTTCACGTACCAATGACCCCCGGAAAATTGTCAACTCTTTAAAAATTGGTGGAGACAACATAATAGGAAGAGATGAAGTTTATTCTACGGGAGCTCCTTGGCCAGATGCCATACGGAGCAAGAATGATTTTCGCTAAAATAAAATTCCAACTTGGAGCTTGATGTGGGCCTTCGCGATTGGTCAAACCGAGAAATGCGTCATTTGGGGAGGGCGTGTTCAATCGTCAATTCAATTCAAAGTCGTGGCGTTGCCAGCCTGCAGACGTCGCGTTGGTCGCATTCAATTTCAACTTCTTCGGGGCCGCAGGTCCTACCATAGTACTAGTACTGGTAGAAGTATGTTACTGAATGCAAGTTAGCCGGTCGTACGGACATTTTGTACTAGAAAGCATTTTGAAATATTTTGTAATCCCAAACCGTTCCAGGTCAGTTAAAAAAAATCGTGTGAATTGTGCTTCTTAAAGACTGAAAACATGTTCCAGCTTTTGAATAAAAGATTCAATGAATATCAAAAGAAGAAAAGTCTAAGAAAAGACCCCATGATCATGCTGTTGCCGTATACAATTGTGACCCGCGGGGTTGTTACTAATAATGATGCGCGTCCATATCGTGCAATTAGCTGCCGCGATGCTGCTAGGAACCACGCTTGGGGACAGCTGCAATTACAGAACCGACGGGAGCCCGACCAGCTTTCGTTTTGTGATTTTCTCTACCACCCACCGGCGGACGTGTTCAATGGCCTGTTGTAGTATGTCAGTTTCGCCGAGCAGTGGATCGATGTCCCTGGAACAGGATTCACATAAACCGGCAGGAGTGTTCAGCCTTTACTCTCGGTACCGGGTCGTTATACACACACACAGACACAGACACAGACACAGACACAGACACAGACACAGACACAGACACAGACACAGACACAGACACAGGCACAGGCAGGCAGCGCTACGAGAGTATCCTATTCGTCTACGTACTTGCAGTGGCTGCTAACATGTAGTACTAGTACAGGACCTGAGAGAAAACCGCTACCGCTCGGCAGGATCTGATCATTACTGTGAGGTAAGTATTCCCTCTACTGCTGGCTTTATTGCATTATGGATTGATTAAGCGCGTAATGCCATCTCTCTCTCTCTCACCCTCTCTCATCCTCTCTCATCCCGGTGGCTCTCTACAGCGACCTACCATATACGCTCCTCTCCCATTCTTCGACCGACATCGTGCTATCCCCATCGACATCACCATCCCCAACATTGAGAGCGAGGCGCCTCACGCGCATTCTCCACAGGAGAACGGGAGAACGCCGCACGTAACTCACCTGTCGACCCGACCGCGATTGGGGATGGGATGATGATAATGACGGGGAGGATCGCTGGCGGGGTGTTGTGTAAAAGCTCTTGGGTGAAAGCCTTTCTCGGTAGCAGCATTACAGATACTGCATGTTTAATTTGATGTACTCGCGCGCACACCAACACATTAGAGCGCGCCGAGCAATGCAGCCCGTCTACGAGTACTCTTTTTCTTCCAGGGACGGAAGTACCTACAAGCTCCTGTAAAACTAACATTTTTGTAGCGCGGATTCTACCCAGTTTTATACTTACATTTCGCATACGGCTTCTTCGTTTATCGGTTCATTGGTTGATCAGTCGCGCGAATTGGGGGAGTTTCCTTTTATCTCATCTTTGTGGGATTTTGTTGCTTTCACAACTGCAAGAGCGCTTGATGTAGCCCATATGGAAGGACAACTTCATCTGTTTTAGAGCGTTTGATGTAGCGCTTGATGGGCTGTGGCAGTTCGGCCGCCGTGGATCCCCACCAACCAGGAGGGGCCAGTACCGGATCCGCGTCTGGAGTGGCTCCAGTACTGGACATGCAGGTGCGACCCACTTTTCCGAGCTACTTATACGAAGTATACTTTTCAATGCTAGAATTCCGCTGTTGTACGTCTTATGTGTATTCAGTCATGCCTCAACTGGCCTGCCCGTCTCTTCCACCCGAACCGTGGCCGGGTCTCTGGGGCCAAGGAGCAGGCCAAGAAGATACCCAAGATCTCCATCCGCGTAGGCATGAATGTCACACGTCCGGGACCTTATCTCGGGCCCAAGATTGCCTTTATCTTTGGAGGACCCGGCACTCACAAGGGCCGAGTCGTCGACGATGTTGCTCAAATGTTTGGCCTAACCGTAATTTCCGGTGAGTTGTCACATGCGGTCAATAATCATAGAATTTGGTGTACCATTAAATTAAAATTATTACATTGAGTCTAGAGGTTAGATCACCAACCAGGTCGCCAACTACGTCGCCAACCAGGTCGCCAACTAGGTCGCCAACCAGGTCGCCAACTAGGTCGCCAACTAGGTTACCATCGAATACACAACTACTGTACAGACGTGTAGAAATAAGGAAAGCTAATAGATCTGCAGTTTAACGTTTTTCCTTGCACGTGGCAAGGATACGTGCTCTCTTGCTGCAGAAGCATGCAGCCCATTCAGAAGTCGTAGGCAATTCCGATCCCGTAACTCCCGTCACTACTCTGATATCACACTACATCCCCCGTAATACCTGGTGAAGTGGAGAACGAGAGGTTTTTTGCTGCGGAAAAAAGAAACAGGAAGGTGGTGGTGACAGTTGGTGTGATCTTTTTATGCAGCTCTCGAAGGATGAAAAAGGTGATCGATAATAGACATCCCTGCACACACGGACACGGACACAGCTGCCGGTGTTGTCTGACGTCTGCCGTAATGGTGCACGCATTGACATTAAACCGCGTTCACAATACCGTCCGATCCCCCCTTCCCCTTTTGGTTTCTTCTTCCCTCTCCCCCTGGCAGCGAGATCAAATAACCTTCTCTTCCCTTCGGTTCATTCCCCGAAGCTAGCTTCCTCCACATTGTGCGCCCGTAAATACAAAGTGGCAAGTCCTTATCTGATTTTTCGGGCCGTCGCCTTTTCTCAATGCTGCGTGTCTTCCCTTGCCGCCTCTGTTATGACCTTCCATTTAGTAAAATTACCTGAAACAGCTTTTGTCAAGCTTGTTATGTGTAATTTCAGGCGATTCTCAATAGCTGCACAGATCTAATAGCGCAGGTAACAAAACATAGCATCTTCTAAAAACTACTGCACTGTTTCCATTTTGTGTTTAGACAAAAGTTTAAGCTCGGATACGCATGACAAAATAACATCAGAACGCAGTGTCAATTTAATAACAGCAGGACACAGTGTCAATTTAATAACATCAGAACGCAGTGTCAATCTAGAATCCATTTGGTAACATAATTCTATATCACTCGAATTTTGCGTTGCTCTAGGGGCAGCTCTGTTGCGATTCAGTAATGCAAAATATTTCAAATGAGTAAACATCTAGATAAACTTGCAGCCTTATCTGAGAAGATTCTCGAAGAGGTTTTTTTGTTAGCCTCACAGCAGAACTTGTCGTCGACTTTTCCATTGGACAACGTTTGACGCGTTTTAAAGAACAGAAATGGAGGCAGCCAAAAATAAATTACTCGTGCGTGTTCAAGGAGGTGACGTTCGGCGTTCCAGAGAACGCGGTAAGATAATTATAGGGCACCCAAACGCGACGCAGCGCCATACTAGTTAAAAGGGTTGTATATCGTAGCAGGTAAGCGTATAATACAGCAGTTATCGGGGCGGCCTGATACGGTAACCACAATAACAACCGTGCCCGTCTGAAACAGGTCACCGATAATAGGATATTGCTTTTTGCGTAATGGCTCAGGTGCATTGTAATTTGGGCCGTTGCAGGGGAAGCGCTCCTTTTGAAGAACGTCATGGACAGAGTAGCGTCAAGTGCATCGCTACGTGACGCCGGATCAAAGAGCAACATAAAGGGAAGTCCCGGCGGAGTTTTAGGCACACCCGCCATTTCACGCGCCCGCCGTGGTAGTGTCCCACCGTCTACGGGTTCAGGTTCGCGATCCAGTCTGGGAGTGACCGGCTCGACCAGTGGCGGAGGGGACGGCGACGGGGATGGTCGCAGTGAAACGGAACCAACCGGCGGTGACGGGTCGGGGCCAGACATGCGAGCACTTCAGGAGATACTTCGCGCCTACTCTTCATCCTTGACGTTGGAATGGCTCTTGCAGTTAATATCGGACGAGATCGATTTTGGCGTTCAACACGGTACCGGCGGATTCCTGATTGACATTATGCCTAATATGTGAGTATTGTACAATGCTTTCCGCATGTAATCTCGCTCTATGGAAATGAATGTATCGATCTTGATTTCTCCTTCTTCTCCCTGGCCGGGTTCTGGCTCTCATCCCTGGCCGGGGTCTGGCTCTCATCCCTGGTCGGGGTCTGGCTCTCATCCCTGGCCGGGGTCTGGCTCTCATCCCTGGCCGGGGTCTGGCTCTCATCCCTGGCCGGGGTCTGGCTCTCATCCCTGGCCGGGGTCGGGCTCTCGTGTTTACCGATTCTGCTGACCCCAAAACATTTTGCACTTCCAGGCGCCATTTGCTCAAATGCGAAACACTCATCAAAGACTGCTGGGACGAGATGGAGAAGATGGAGGAAAAATATCCCGTTTTGTTTGCCATAGACCTTGCCATGCCCCAGGTAAAAATGGAATGGCCATGCAGTCACTTATAAACATCGTATATAATGTTGCTATTTTCGATAATGAAAAAAAGGATAAACTTCCGAAGAACGGAGAACTCGCCAATAAAACCAAGGAAAAGGAGAAGAAACCGGCCGGGCAAGGAGGAGAAACAGGCGAAACTTCGACATCGGTAAGATTTTTCGAGAGAAATGGTAACGTGCATATGACGGCACTGACGGCCATGACAGCATTGACCGACGGCACTGACTGAGAAATAATAATAAGATATATAACACGTCGTTTTGAAAAACAGGATGAAATGGATTCGTACCGCATGCAGCGTCGTTATGCCTTGTACGAGTCAGCGGTCCTTAATTTCCTGCAATACTTTCGAGAAACCGGACGGCTAGTCAGTGTTGATGCTAGTAAGTGGATTACAATACCTCGCCTTGCTGGAGCACTATAAATGAGTTGAACTCCCCCGCTACAGGTAGTGGAGTAGCAGAGCTGATTTGGCAAAAGATTGCTGATTTTCTTATCCACATGGACTTCATACCAAAACGAGCGGTCAACTGCGTCATAATCTTTGCCTTTGACGAGGATGCCTTTGTGGGAATGGACATTACCAAATACAGGTAACGGGTGTGCTTAAAAAGCACAACGGTTGGGAGTGCATTGTCGGCCCACTAATAATACGACACATAATCCTAGCGCTTATACCAACTCTTTTTTTCAGGATGTTGCGCATCCGACTGTCCAGTTTGACGGACAATCCATTCGGCCCAGTAGAGGAGCTCATGACCAAATTGTAGGTGCCCTTTGATTCGGCGAACCGAGGTCGCAGGCAGACTAGACAGACAGACCCCCGTAAACAAATCGACTAACCTATTGACGTATGCGATATCTTCCTCTCCCTGGAAAGGTGTCGATTTATCGACATATCCGCCAACATTGCCAACTCTTTTGCGGTCGAGCTGTATGGGACCTCGATCGACCGGCAAATGCTCGTCAACGATCAGGCCAAGCAAATCCTCAAAAAGAGAAAACTATTTTTCCTAGAGGTGGAGCATGTAGCGCTGGAGGTTAGTATCGATCACAGTTGACACTTTCACCATGAATCGTGCACCACAATGAAGGGTCACTGCAATAGTGCTACTGTAACATTGGCGAGTTGAATACTTACAGCGCTACATTGTCTTCCCCGCCAATACTGTGAAACGGAAGCCCAGTCTGGCATCGAGACGCTTCCAGGCAGTCTGCTTGCCTGACCAGGCTGTCTGCCTCTTTCCCTCAGACACGGACCCTCAGCTATGTCGCATCATATCGGCCTTTGTCGGTCAGCTCAAAACAGACCGTGACCCTGAACACGCTCGCCATCCAACCCGCCGCGGCTCTAAGGACGCTCCCAACAACCTCACATTCAGCGTACCCAAGACGCCCCGTCCCAATGGCATTACAAGGTGACACATCACGATCGCCCCTTTCTCATCTAGCCGCGGAGTCGATTGATTTTGTGATGGATGGTAGCTCAATGCGCCAGTCAACTATAGTACTGCCTTTGGCCGAATAATTCACCGATCGCACCTTGTACGTAACGTAACGTTGCGCGATTTTGTTATGAATATACTGCTCACAAAGTCTGGCGGAACATCACGTTGGCTAAAAGGATTTTTCGGTCAACTGCACGGCACTTCTATACAGACAGCCGGCTACTTTCATGTGCTTCGGTGATAAATGATGATCAAGAAGGAATCCAG